>JANRMT010062823.1:26582365-26601657 GCA_026402145.1 Polypterus bichir lapradei | reverse complement strand
TTTAATTGGGAACTTAAAGTGAGAAAAACGTTCAAATTTATAAGAGCTGAGAGAGCAAGAACCATGTCTGTCAAAAGCATTCACATGAATAAGAGGTGAGAGTACCGTGTGCGTGGTTGAATATGGTTGAGAGCAGGGCATGACTTGAAAACATCTCATTGCCAAAGTCTCGACTTGAGGGACTTGAAAAAATCTTCCAAAAAGTCTTGTGTCGTTGCAGGATTTTTTTATATAATAGAGAGATAGGTCTATCGAGAGAGAGACAGCGAAATCCGGTCAGAAAGATTTTATTCTGACAATCGGAAGCATTCAAGCTTTGCTCCGTATTGGAGCTTTTATTTCAACGCATAGCAGAATGATCATCTTACTAGTTGACTGTTTTGCTCTAGCTTTATTTTTGAAAATTAAAAGAACTCAAAGCTATCTTATTTGGTGAGACTGACCTTTAGAGGAACAGGTGCACTGGCTTCAAAGGAAAAGGAAATAAGTAACTAACGAAGTGTAGCCAACAGCATGCAGCTGATCTTCTGTATTTGAAAGAGTGGCCATGGTGGTCCTGGCCCCTGGGAATGTGGCACTGCATGAATGGTCACTTATTGATTTCTTTACATTCCTGTAAACCAAGGGAAACCTCCAAAACATGCTTGAGGAGATGGGAGAGAACGTCATCATTAATGTATTGAGATCCAGGGTACTGATAAAATGTGAAACTAAAATACTGTAACTAACAGAACCATCTAGTGTGCCTGGAGTTTGTGTCTTTATGTCTATAGATCTAAATTGTCATTCACAAGGGTACATTTCTGACCCCATAAGTACTAACAGAGTGTCTCACCAGACCCTTTAATTTACAAGCCTGATTCGTTCTTGAACCACAGCCATACCCTGCCAGAAACTTGTGAGGATCAGTCAGAACCAAAACAAGAATGCAATCACCTTTCCTGAACTCTCCGAGTTTGCACTTCCTATCATACAAACTTTTTTCACTTCCTGTAAAACAATTTAAACTTTTTATCCTGCACATCTCCTTATGTGACGATTATACAACATGAGGAAAATGAGATTTTTTTCATGGATGTTTTTCATATTGTTTGTTATTGTCCAGCATTCTGCAATATTAAGTCATCTTCTGTCAGAAACTGTTTGATGTTTTTTCTTTATGAGAACATGAGGTATAATTTTTTATTGGCCATCACTACAAACTACATGGGGTTAAAATTTTAAAAAAATCCCAATTTTTGGGTGCAGAATTCCATTAATACATTTTTCTTTGTTTATTTTTTCATTTCATTCCTTATCCTTTCTTACTTCATTCTTCTTTCTTGCACATCTAGTACCATTAGTATGTCTTCAGTCTGGGCAGGTGGAACATTGGGATGTCTTTTTCTGGCTTTTTGTTGGATCATTAGGCAGCAAGGGTCCTGGTGGTGGGGTGCTGCAAGGTGTCACGGTTGACCAAGGGTTACAGGAGTACTGTGTGTAGCGCCTGTTGTTAGAATAGAATCGAATGCCTTTTATTGTCACTATACACATGTACAATGAGATTAAAAGCAGCTCCTTCAGTGCAGACATACCTGTATATGAAGAACACAACAAGTAAATAAACAAATAAACAAATGGTGCAAAAAGTTGCAAAGAAGTTGCAAAAAGGTCCTGTGACGCTATATACATATGGAAAGAATAATAACTATTTCATTATTGGGTTATTGCACAATAATGATGATCATGTGCAATGAGTAGTGGATGTTGGGCCCTAAGCGTAATGATATTGTACAGTATACAGTGTCACACACGTGTGACTAGGAGTGAGCTGAATGGACCAAGTGGAGGTGATTACCCGCCGGGCCAGGGGTTGGCGGGGTGCTCTAAACCTGTTTCTGTTAATTCTGCAGATCAAATACGGGAAAACCTGCCTGATTCAACACCACTTCCGGTTCCGGCTCCCAGACTGATGTCACTTCCACGTTACAGACTATAAATCCGCCCTATTGCCAAACCGAGTCATTTCATTTTGGGAACTCAAACCAGCAGCATCAATTGTGCTCTCAAAGGTACTTTTGCAGCTAGGAACAATATACGGGTGGCTGCCCCAAACCTTCTTTTAGTGTGTTGAGACTCATCATTTCACTACAGATATTGCACAGTTATTATCAGTACCATTTATTTATTGGATATTGCACAGCTGATGCACAGAAGGAAGTCCAGGGGTTGGGGTTGGGGGGGGGGTTAGACTGTGTAGTCAGTGCATATGTGAGTTTAGAATGGTTATGGCTTTTGGGAAAAAACTGTTCTTGAGTCTGTTTGTCCTTGTTGTGATGCACCTGTAGCGCCTCCCTGAAAGCAGCAGGTCAAACAGATCAGAGCCAGGAAGTTTAAAATAAATTCATAACTTGGAAATTATTCCGACTGCTTAATTGACTGTTAAACTGGCGACGAGGTTGTGGACTCTCAGGAGATAGTAATACCATGTGGAATGACGACATACAGGAAAATCCAAAGATGGACATCTGACAACTATATGGAGAATAAGTGGAATTTTTCTTTGAGGAAAATGACATCTCCGATAGCAAAAAAAGAGCAATATTTCTAAGTGCATATGAAGAAACTTATGTTAGCCCTGCAAACAATGTGAGCTCACTTTTACTCAAATCATCAATTTATTTATGGATCATTCTGCCCACAAAACTAGCATGATTGTTTGAAGATTTAAATTTCACACCAAGAGGTCAAAATCAGGCCAGTCTGTTTTAGATTTTTGTCGCCAAACTGCGATGGGTATCTGTGTTTTGTGATTTTGGTGGAGCCCTAGAGGACATGATAAGAGACAGACTGGTATTCAGAATAAATGATGATCGATTGCAATGTCAGTTACTTGAAGAAGGCTGTGGAAATTGAAATGGCTACGGAAGCAGCAGATAGTGATGTAGTGGAGTTATAACAGCAACAGCAGCTTGTAAATACTGAAGACTCTTTAAACTCCTCGTATCTCAGGCCAAAGAGAAGAATACAGTGTTCTGTTGTCATTTTGTGAGAAAGCTGAATAGTGTTTGTGCCATCTCATCACTGCAGTATGCCATTTGTGTCACAAGAGGGGGCACTTAGCAAGGAAATGTTTAACCAGAGCACAACACACAAACAAATAAGAAAGGGTGGCAAAAGAGGAAAATACAGCAAATTATGAGGAAGATGAAAAGAAGGAAAATGAGGACGAAAAAGCATTCACACTGTACCATCTAACAAGCATCAGAGTTTCACTATATAAAGTCAGAATAGAAATAAATGGACAAAACATGGAAATGGAAACTGACACAGGTGCATCCTCCACCATACTGAGTAAAGAGACTTGCAAATGGCTGGGCGCTGTGGAACTGCAGGACGCTGGGGTGTCAATACGGACATATGCTGGAGATATTGTTAAGGTGTTAGGCAGACTATGAGCTCAAGTTAAATTCAAAGAACAGCAGAAGGAATTGCCTCCATTGATTGAGAGAGGAAATGGAGCAAATCTTAGGGCTGGGCCAAGACTGCTTGAGAGAGATTAAACTTAACTGGAGTGAAATATACAGAGTGGACCCTGACCCTGAGACTTTGGAGTCAGTGTTAGAAGGGCACAGAAGCGCATTCAAGGAAGAACTAGGAACTCTGGTGGGGACAGAGGCATAGATACATGTGGATGGGGATTTTCAGCTTAGATTCTTCAAAGATCGTCCAGTGCCATACAGTATGAAAGACAAAGTGGAAAAAGAATTATGGAGGCTTCAAAGTGAGAGTATCTATACTAATAAAAGGCAAAGCCCTCACTGACTGACTGACTGACTCACTCACTCACGGACTCATCACTAATTCGCCAACTTCCTGTGTAGGTAGAAGGCTGAAATTTGGCAGGCTCATTCCTTACAGCTTACTTACAAAAGTTAGGCAGGTCTCATTTTGAAATTCTACGTGTAATGGTCATAACTGGAACATATTTTTGTCCATATACTGTAATGGACTGAGCTCGATGGCCGTGGGAGGCGGAGTTGCGTGTCGGGTCATCACGCCTTCTACGTAAGTATGTAGAGAACAAGGAAGAGCTCCAAAGAGCGCTGAACAAAAAACGCCATTTCACAATTGAGAAGGCAGCAAAAGATTAGGAAGCAAGTGATGCATACAAGCATATTCATAAGTGCAGCTACTGCAGAAACAAAGCACGGTGTGAACCGTAAGTTTAAATTAAGTTTATAGACACACTCCTGCTGCCGTTTGTCATGCCTACAACGAATATGGTATTCGCGAGATACAAGTTTAATGAGAAGACGTGAGGTATAAATGAGACTTTGGATCACTTTGTAACGGAGTTAAAATTGCTGTAGCAAGAAACTTTTAAGTGCCAAGTCTTTGCTAACATTAAATAAAGCCGTGGACATCGCGAGATCGCACGAGTACAGCTGAGAAGCTTCGATGCATGTACTCTGAGCGGCTCATGTCAACTGACTTTGCAGGACTGGAAAAGATTAACTTAAGTTCATACACACGCTACTGCTAGATATTCGCAGGCAATTTCCACAACTTAATACCGGGAATGCCTGTTGAACATCTTACATTGACGAGTACCGATTTGGGTGGTGAACACTTTGATGAATAAAACCTGTTATCTTTACAACGGTTGACAAACACGGAATATAACTTGAACACAACACGTCCTCCAAATACGAACCTGATTGAAAGAAATAATGATAATCAAATCCTTGATGACAGCAACACTCCTAACGGTCACAAAACTATTGCATTGACAATCATGTTACGTTATTTTTAAAATGTTTCCTTTTCTTAGCACAAGCACAGCTGAGAAGCTTCGATGCATGTGCTCCATAACGCGTTAAATAAATAACGCATTTAAAAAATAACGCATTTAATCACACTTTGCATTCCAAGCAAAGGGGAACTTTTGTCAATGCATGATTTCCTGGAACATCGATTACAGTGATGCACACATCAGAGCTACAAAAATGTAAGAGTCGGAAGAAAGCGCGTTGCTAGGACTGTTTGGAGGCAAATTTCATTTCAAAAGACTACCCGACGGAAGCCTTGATAAAAGCGTGGTTTTGTGCAAACTGTGCAAAAATGAGTTTGCATACCACCGAGGCACTTCAACCTTACGGTACCATCTAAATGCAAAACATGTTACAGCGAGCACAGAAACTGTGTATGCTGTTAGCACTAGCAGTACGAGTTCGAGTACTGACATTGACATTGGAGTTCCAGTAAGAACAGTACGCTGCTATGCTAACAACAAGCCATGGATTACAAGTGACATCAAGGGCCTTTTGAACCAGAAGAAAAGGGCTTTTAAAGGCGGTGATCAGCATGAGCTCAAGCGCGTGCAGAAGGAACTCCAGGTCCAGCTCAGGGCGGCAAAGGAGCAGTACAGGAGAAAGCTGGAGCAGAAGTTGCAGAATAACAGCATGAAGGAAGTGTGGGATGAGATGAAGATCATCACTGGCTGCAGCTCGAAGCAGGGTGCCACCATCGAGAGAGACGTGGAGAGAGCAAACCAAATGAACAACTTCTTTAACAGGTTTGATCACCCTAACCCACTCTCACCTCAGAGTACTGCATCCTCCAACCATCCTTCTGCTGACACCAGCATAGGAGAGACATCCTCACCCACAATTACAGCAGCCCAGGTGAGCAGAGAGCTGAGGAGACTTCGTGCCAGCAAAGCAGCGGGTCCAGATGGAGTATCGCCACGACTGTTGAAGGCCTGTGCGCTGGAGCTGGGAAGTCCTCTACAGCACATCTTCAGCCTGAGCCTGGAACAGGGGAGAGTCCCGAGGCTTTGGAAAACATCTTGTATCACCCCAGTCCCAAAGGTATCACGTCCTAGTGAGCTGAACGACTACCAGCCTGTCGCTTTGACGTCACATGTGATGAAGACCATGGAGCGGCTGCTGCTTCACCACCTGAGGCCACAGGTCCGCCATGCCCTCAATCCTCTGCAGTTCGCATACCAGGAGAAGGTGGGAGCGGAGGATGCCATCATCTATATGCTACACCGATCTCTCTCCCACTTGGACAGAGGCAGTGTTGCTGTAAGAGTTACAGTATGTTTCTGGACTTCTCTAGCGCCTTCAACACCATCCAACCTCTGCTCCTTAGGGACAAGCTGACAGAGATGGGAGCAGATTCACACCTGGTGGCATGGATCGTGGACTATCTTACAGACAGACCTCAGTATGTGCGTCTCGGGAACTGCAGGTCTGACATTGTGGTCAGCAGCACAGGAGCGCCGCAGGGGACTGGACTTTCTCCAGTCCTGTTCAGCCAACATACATCAGACTTCCAATACAACTCGGAGTCCTGCCACATTCAAAAGTTCACTGACGACACTGCTATGGTGGGCTGCATCAGGAGTGGGCAGGAGGAGGATTATAGGAAGCTAATCAAAGACTTTGTTAAATGGTGCGACTCAAACCACTTACACCTGAACACCAGCAAAACCAAGGAGCTGGTGGTGGATTTTAGGAGGACCAGGCCCTTCATGGACCCCGTGATCATCAGAGGTGCAGACCTATAAATACCTGGGAGTGCAGCTGGATGATAAACTGGACTGGACTGCCAATACTGATGCTCTGTGTAAGAAAGGACAGAGCCGACTATACTCCCTTAGAAGACTGGCGTCCTTCAACATCTGCAATAAGATGCTGCAGATGTTCTATTAGACGGTTGTGGCGAGCGCCCTCTTCTACGCAGTGGTGTGCTGGGGAGGCAGCACTAAGAAGAGGGACAAACTGGTGAGGAGGCAGGCTCTATTGTAGGCACAGAGCTGGACAGTTTGACATCCGTGGCAGAGCGACAGGCGCTGAGCAGGCTCCTGTCAATCATGGAGAATCCACTGAACAGGATCATCTCCAGACAGAGGAGCAGCTTCAGCGACAGACTGCTGTCACCATCCTGCTCCACTGACAGACTGAGGAGACCCCACACTATGCGACTCTTCAGTTCCACCCGGGGGGTAAACGTTAACATTATACAAAGTTATAGTCTGTTATATCTGCATTTTTATTACTCTTTAATTTAATACTGGGGGTCCTCAGGTTATGACACAGTTCCGTTCCTACAACAGTGACGTAACCCGAATTTTAGTGTAAGTCGAAACACACTCTAGCCTAAGTCACTTACCTATCTTAACACATTTGCAAAATCATAATCTAAAACATAAAAACACAAAATCTAAGCCTGAGAAAAAAGAAAAGGACATAAATAAACTGTACTGTACACTGTACTGTAGTAACAGAAAAAAATGTTTGTAAACTTGAAACGTTGTATGTCGAAACGTTGTAACCCGAGGACCCCCTGTATTATTTATTATCATCAGTATGCTGCTGCTGGAGTATGTGAATTTATCAAGTATCTATCTATCTATCTATCAAGACATTAATTCAAAAGTTACATAAAGTACACTTAAACATCAACTGCACGAGAGTGGTGGCCAACTGTGGATTTTAAAATAGAGCTAGCAGTCTTTGAATGTGCCAGATGTCAGGAAAATCAGGCTTCACATGCAGGGGCCCCTCATCCATGGGAGAGGTTTGAACAACCATGGCCTTGTCTTCATATGGATATTTGTGGACCAGTGATGGGTAGGATTCTTTTTTTTTTTTTTTTTTTTTAATTTTATTGCAATCCATACAAAGCAATCAAGTTTTTACAAAAAGAAAAATTGAGTTAAGAACAGATCGATCCCCACCCTTGAGAGAAAGAGCAAGCCAAACGGCGTAAAAATTTTACAGCTTTTAAACATACCTAAATTAATAAATTCTCTATGCTTCATGAACTTATTTTAAAATATTACTGATTAGATCCTGCCATGTTTTGAAAAAAGTCTGTACGGATCCTCTAACTGAGTATTTGATTTTTTCCAATTTCAAATAATATAACACATCGGTTTCCCACTGACTTAAAAGAGGAGAGTTTGGGTTCTTCCAGTTTATCAGAATAAGTCTGCGTGCCAAAAGTGTAGTGAATGCAATCACAATTTGTTTGTCTTTCTCCACTTTAAGCCCATCTGGAAGAACCCCAAACGCAGCTGTTAATGGGTTAGGAGGGATTGGGACACCAAGGCTGTCTGAAAGGTAATTAAAAATTTTTGTCCAGAATAATGTTAATTTGGTGCAGGCCCAGAACATGTGACCCAGCGAGGCTGGGACTTGGTTGCAACGTTCACAGGTTGGATCATGCCCTGGGAACATTTTGGAGAGTTTTAGTCGAGACAGATGTGCTCGATAAATAATTTTAAGTTGTATAATTGTATGCTTTGCGCATATGGAGCTCAAGTGAATTCTCTGCATTGCTACTTTCCACTCCTTTTCTGATATATTAATTGAGAGATCTTTTTCCCAGTGTCCCCTTGGGTCTTTAAAAGGGAGGGATTGTAAAATGATTTTATATATTGTAGAGATGGAGTCTAAGTCCTTGAGATTGAGCAATATTTTTTCCAGCATGGATGAGGGTGCAAGATGAGGAAAATCTGGAAGGTTCTGTTTAACAAAGTTCCTGATTTGAAGATAGTGAAAGAAATGTGTAACTGGAATGTTAAATTTGGAATGTAATTGTTCATAGGAAGCAAATACGTTGTCTTTATAAGGATCTCTAAGCAAGTTCATTCCAAATTTTTTCCAGATATTAAAAACTGCATATGTTTGTGAAGGTTGAAAGAGGTGGTTCTCTTGCAGAGGTGCCACAGATAGAAGCTTCTCCATCTTAAAATGCTTTCTACATTGGTTCCAGATTCTAAATGAGTGGAGCACAATTGGGTTATTTGTATATTGCCGATAACATGTATTTATTGGAGCACAGAGCAAGGAATACAAAGAAGTACTGCAGGATTTTACTTCTATTGCGGTCCATGCCTGTGTATGTTCTTCTTTTTGTGTCCAGGTTCTTATCGCCTGTATATTTGCTGCCCAGTAATAAAACTGGAAATTAGGTAGAGCCATGTCGCCTTCTGCCTTTTGTCTTTGTAGGGTCGCTCTTTTGATGCGTGGATGTTTTGAATTCCAAATAAATGAGGTTATTGTTGAATCTAATTGTCTAAAAAATGATTTATTAATGTATATTGGAATGTTTTGAAATAAAAAAAGGAGCTTAGGAAGAATATTCATCTTAACAGTGTTAATTCTTCCAGCTAGAGTGAGATGAAGGGTTGACCATCTATGCAAGTCTTGTTTAATTTTTTCCATGCAGACGGCGAAGTTTTGTTGATAGAGAGCTTTATATTTACTTGTGATATTTACCCCCAGGTATTTAAACTGTTCTGCAATGATAAAAGGTAGGGTATCTAATCTAATATTATATGCTTGAGAATTCACTGGAAAGAGTACACTTTTATTCAGATTAATTCTGAGACCAGAGATCTTTTGAAATTCTGTGAGTGCTGTTAAGACTGCAGGCACAGAATTTTCTGGGTCCGATATATACAGTACCATATCATCTGCGTATAATGAGATTTTCTGTTCCAGTCCTTCTCTGCTAATCCCCTTTATCTGATCAGTATTTCGACAATGTATTGCCAGTGGTTCAATGGCAATCGCAAACAGCAGCGGTGACAAGGGGCATCCTAGTCTAGTGCCACGTTCTAGTATAAAGTAGTCTGAGCAAATGTTGTTGATGCAAACTGAAGCTTCTGGGTTAGTATACAGTAATTTAATCCATGCACAAATGTTCGGGCCAAATCCAAACTTCTCCAATGTAGTAAAAAGGTATTTCCATTCAATCATGTCAAATGCTTTTTCTGCATCCAATGATAATAATATTTCTGGGGTGTTTGATTTAGTTGGTGAGTATATTACATTAAACAGGCGTCGAAGATTTGAAGATAAGTGCCGGCCCCTAATAAATCCTGTTTGGTCTTGTGATATTACCGAGGGGAGCACTTTCTCCATCCTTCTAGCTATGATTTTAGAGAGTATTTTAACATCATTATTCAGAAGTGAAATTGGTCTGTATGATGCACATTTTGATAAGTCCTTATTTTGTTTTGGAAAAACAGTGATTAGTGCTTGGCGAAAGGTTTGAGGAAGAATTTGGTTATCTCTGGCTTCTGTAAATAACCAGGTTTCCATCCAAGGAGTTTTTGCGAAAAAATATTTAGCGCTTCAAATTTTAGCTGATGGAAATGCTAATTATCGATAAAATGTTGTACATGTCAACATAATATTTTTCCGTTTAACTTTAGCGCATAAATTCCATATCGATACTTCAGATGTCGCAAAAACTACATTGGAAACACTTTTTGTCGGAAAAAAAGGGCTTTAACGCAAATAAATGTGTCACATGATACATTTTCATCACGTGCAATCAAAACGAGAATAGCGGAGCGGTTCGCATGGTCTGATGAAGAGACTCGTTATTTCTCGTGATGAGCCAATGCAGTAGCGGATAGGCTGGGTCTCCTGCTACTAAAAGGGGTACCTGAACTCCCTCCACATCAACTGTAGCCTGGGGGTGTCTCTCAGGATGTCTAAATAATACAAAAACCGCAAAGGTAATTTACTGTGCCAGTCAAAATATTTAATAAACCGTGTGTTTCATTATCTAAACATTTTTTTCTTATTATTAAATAGCAGATGTTTTAGCATATATGAGAAATTCTCTCATTAATTAACTTTAGCTTTTTTTTTTATTAAACGTCGTTATTTTGTATTAACTCAAATTTCAATTTTAATTAAAAACCTTAAGGGAAGCAGGTTACAGTACTAATTCAGTTGTTATCGCACTGAGAAGGGATGTTGAAAGGTAGGCTCACCTGTACAGATCCGATGCTGCAAACACAGCTGCATCATGGGCACTTCCAGGAGTGCCAACGCAAATGTCTCGTATCATGCACCTGTCATCAACAAGGGCCTGGAGAACAATAGATGGCTACCCTTTGCGATTAATGTAATTGCGGTAGCCTTCCGTCGGGGGAAGAATAGGCACATGCGTGCCATCCAACGCACCGTAAATCTGTGGCACAAGATGCACCAAGGAATTGCGGTATGCAATTTCATTGGCCTCCGCTACAGTCGGAAGTCTGATATAACGCCGAATTAATTTTTCTTTAATAGCGGAGCACACAGCATATACACATCGATGAACAGTAGTTTTACTAACCCTGAAAGTTTCTCCAACTACTCTATACTCGGCGCAGGTTGCCAGCTTGTAAAGGGCGATGGCAATCCGCTTTTGGGTTGGAACCGGTGGTCGGTGGCAACCTGTGATGGGCGCAACATCAGGACTGATGAATCCACACAACATCTCAAACGTCGGCCGTGTCATTCTAAAATGTTGCAGCCAGAGATTTTCTGTAAAGTGTCTCCCCACCACCTCCTTCCAGAAGAATTCCTAAATAATCTATTTCTTTGTTTCTTTGTTTAGTAGAGGGGATGTAACGTGGAAAACAAAAGGTAGATAATTTACGACATACACAAAATTATGTATGGAAACGGCTCAAGGGCAGATTTTTTTCGCGATACAACAAAACTTATGCGACAGTTCGTTTTGGGGGGGATGACGTCATCACGCACACCAGTTTATCGATAAAAAGCCAGTTGGATGGAAACAGGCTGGAGACAGCAAATTTCGAACATTTTTTTTACGTATATTCTGTTTGTCGATAACAAAACGTCGCAAAAAACTGGATGGAAACTTGGCTACTGTTGCTAATAGGAGGGGAGCTAGCTGAGCGGAGAATTTCTTGTAAAATTCTGCAGGGTAGCCATCAAGGGCCTGCTGCTTTCCCGCCTTGGAGTGACTTTATAGCATCTAGTAATTCTGATAACGCCAGAGGTTTATCAAGTTCCTCCGCACTAAAAGCGTCTATTTGTGGTATCTGTAATATATCTAGAAATGTATTAGATTGTGTATTGTCTTCTTTAAACTCAGTAGTATATAGGGATTTATAGTAGTCTCTGAAAGTGTCCATTATATTTTTGTGTTCGACGATTTTATCTCCGTTCGTGTTGGTGATTACCGAGATTGCGTTGCGCACTTCTTGCTTGTGAATTTGTTGAGCTAAAAGCTTATTAGCTTTCTCTCCATGTTCATAGTAATGATGTCTGGATTTGTAGATTAGTTGTTCAGTTTCTTTAGTTGTCAAGAGGTTTAGTTCTGAATGTAGAGCCTGCCTCCTCCTATGTAGAGTCTCGCTTGGTAGTCTGGTGTGTTCTTCATCTATTTTAGTAATTTTGCTTTTTATCTCTGCTATCTCTGTGATGGGTAGGATTCTGTCAATTTGTATAGATGCACATTCAAAATGGATAGAGGCCATGTCATAGAGTTTGTCAGTGCTGAGATGAACAATGTTTCTTAAATGAATGGCATTAAACATGTCACATCAGCCCCTTATCACCCAGAATCAATGGCCTAGTAGAAAGGTCAGTTTGGACAGATAAAGATGGCCTAAGGAAATTGACAGGTGGGACACTTGAAACTGGACTAGCACATTTCCTGTTACACTATAGAGTGACACCACAGATGACCGCAGATTTATCCCCTGGTGAGTTACTAATGAATTGGCAACTACAGACACATTTGGACTTAGTCAGTTCAAGGCTGGTGTAAAGAGTGGCAAAGAAGCAAGTGAAAATGAAGAGCCACCATGGCAACCATGCAAAAGAGAGGACACTATCAGTGGGACAGCCTGTTTTTATTCAGAATTTCTAACATCAGGGATGATTTTGGATACATGGGACAGTGATTGAGCAGACTGGTCCTATTTCTTGTAGAGTGGAAACAGAAAATGGACATGTGGCTAAATGACCCCAAGACCATACCAGTCCCTGCTGTGAGCGGCCCATTGCACAGTGGGCAGTGAAGCAAGATGATTTCTTGGTCCCTTTGATGCATGATGGTAAGAGGACAGAACAGGCAGAAGACTGACCAGTCATTAATCCCTGTCTATTACCAGAACCTTTAGAAATGTCTAGTGTCCCTCAGTTGAAGAACACAGACAGGGCACAGACTGTTCCGGCAGTTCCAAGATATCAACTGAGGAAAACACTGGCTTATGTGAAAGACTACTTCAGAAAATAAATGGAATTATTTTCATTTTAGAGGGGATTAGCAAAGCCAATGCACTTAATAAAGCCCAGGAAGCTGATCACTTCTTCTTCTTCTTCTTCTTCTTCTTCTTCTTCTTCTTCTTCTTATTATTATTATTATTATTATTATTATTATTATTATTACTGTTGTTATTTTCTTCTTTCCCCAATTCAGCATTACTTGTAGTAGTGCTACCGGGGAGTAAAAACTTCATCTCCCAGCAGTCCCTGCATTGGCTCTGATTGGACACCTGCAAAGGGTGCAGGGGCTGCTGGGACAAGAAGGCCAATGCGAGTTTTAAAAGGAGGCCAGTTATACAGAGATGGGGCTGTGCTGTGTCTGGTGTTACCCGTCTGTTTTGTCTTCCCGTTCTTTGCCTGTTTTTGTCCTGGATGATGTGTATGGACTGTCTGGTGTCTGCCTGCCGCGTGAGGACTGCATTGGATTGTTCCTTGATCTTCAGAGAAGGAGCACTCCTGATCCCGTCACTCTTCATCATCAGGATATACCAGTATGACCATACTTTACATTTACTTGATGTCTGATCGCTGGATTATTCAGTCACCATCATTTCACTACACTGATTGCTGTTTCCTATGGACTTTGTTATGGACGTCATCGTGTGGAGCTTTGGTTAGTTGTTTGTTGTTTGTTTTTCTGAGTTCATATTTATTGTGTATTCACCGGAAAGGGAACTGGGATGGGATCGTTTTAGTTTGTGTTAGATTTAATTTATTATTGTTTAATACATTCGTCAATTTCTGTTTTATTGCAGTTTGTTTTTTTGTCTCTGTGAGGTAGAGTATGTGAGTTGGGCCAAGGCAGGGTGCGTTCCTGAGGTGCCCACCCAAAAAAATAAACAAATCACCGTCAAGAGGTGGTGTGAATCTTAGCTGGGTCTTTTTCAGAATGCGACATACTGAGACAGTAAATTCAGTCTGAGGCGGTGATCTTGGATCATTAAGCTGGCAGACCTGGCAGCGAGGGTCCTGGGGCGGTGCTGCAAGGTGCCACGGTTCACTCAGGGTTACAGGAGCACTGTGTGTAGCTGCTGTTGTTTCAGTAGAGTTTGAATTTAATTCACAACTTGGAAATTATTCTGTCTACCACACTACTTGGTAGCTTATTTGAATTTGAATGTTTTTACGTCAGTGTCACGCTTTATAAATCACAGCTTATATGTTAGTTTTCACAAAATATCAAATCAGGTAATAAGGCCATTTTATAAACGAGGGCTTGAAACTTTCAAATTCAGATTTTTTAGTGATTGAGGACACCTAGTGGAGAGAAAGGAGAACTACATAGACAGAACCAAAGGAATCAAGTCAAGTAATTAAAAGGAACCCTTTAAAAGTATTTTGATGAGATTTTGTTAAATCTTTGGCAAACTCTTTCACTTATTTCATCCCTCACCTTTTAGTCCTTGGCTGTCCTTATAAATGTGATGCTTATCCACATCTTTTGTACCTGCTGCTGTAGGGTTCCAGTGCCATAATAATTGTCTACTTTCAACTCCAGTTCAGTCATTTAATTTGTGATAATTTAGCACCAGGATGAACTTTTGAATTTTCTACCTTTTTCTGTGCTTGATTATTTCATGCTATTAAGTTTCTTCCATGTTGACTTGAACTGTTGTCCCTCATCAGTTGTAGCCTCCTCACCTCAACACCACTTCTTTGGTATACTGTAAATAGTCCTGTACTGACTCATCCATGTGGTTTCCCAGTGGCCATCACTTGTCTGGACATTAATGAGTCCCAAAAGGCTCTTTAATATCCTATAAGTCAAAGTCCTTCTTGCCTAAAGCACGAGTGTCAGTTGGGCACCTATGCCCATCACTGTAAATCATCCCGAGTCACTGGCAGCCTGCTTTTGATGTGATGTGGCCATGGACACACAAATCTGCCTCGCTCTGGTCAGGTGCTTATTGGCATTCTCAGGTGTGTCACACCCTGTGGCTCCAAAGGGCAACACACTGAAGTCGATTCTCAGCTGTTGCTCCAGAACTGTCTATTGTTCTTTAAACTGAGTTCCCTACTATTGTCGATGTTTACTCCTTTTTTGAATGGACATGTCCACCTGTGACATCTTTTATTAGCTAAATATAGATGAAGTGAAATTGCTGCCCTGCTTGGTTTCCCTTCCAGTTTGCTCTCTTGTGTCTTCATCTCTGCCTGCCTGAAGAGCTCGGTCAGCCCTGTGATCTGTGACCCTAATGTGGCCACCAGTTTCTTTTTTCGACTCCTGAAATTCCTTCCTGCTTTGTATTTTGATACAATTCTAGCAAAGACCAAAGGGCTGTCTGGGCCACATGTTGCCCTCAAGCGTCTGTTCCCTTGAGACGTCGTGTTCAGCTGCTTATTAGCAGGCTGTGTCTTTAAGCTCCTCACTGACGGAGAATTTCAAAGAAACGTAAAGCCTATTTTGGACTCTTAGGTGGCACCTTTTCTTTCTTAGCTCTCTGTTACAATTTCAGTTATGCTTCTTAATCACACTGTAAATTAAGAAAGAAAAGATCAGTAACTAGGGAAAGAGTTGTGTTTTCTTTATGCTGTCATATTGACTTAGAATATGAACGTAATTGGCATGACGCGATTGAAATAATTAGGGGAGTCCAATATTTAGTCTGGAGCGCTTCCATAATATATGAGACTTCAAAAAGGCCTCAAATTGTTGCCTGCTGATGTTAATGTAGCTCAGCTTACTCGAACAAAAACATTACCTACTGGTGCAGGTAATTTTACACTTGAATGAAATGTGACACCAAGCTACATGAAGGAAGACTGCAATGATGGGGCTCATGCAACAATCAGGGAATCTCATGGCATTCATGTGGGAGACCAGTGTGGAGAGACATTCTTGCTTTCACCGATTCACCTCCTTCAGAGGACCATAAATATTATATTGCACATTGTCCCGGATCACTCGGGGTGACACAAGGTGTGCTCATCACGCTAATTAACTCCCTAGTGTGTAGAGGCATCGGAAAAAGTGAAGAGAGCATTGCTGCATGCGACACTTCATTGTACTTAGTCATTGCTCCGTCATCCCCTGCATGGCCTTACGGTCTAACTTTTACTTCCTGCAAAGTAAAGAAGATATCGTTGAATTTAGCAAACTTGGCCTATATGGGCATGCTCAGGCGCTGGATTACATCACGTAGATGCAAGTTTACTCTCCACGACCAAGTGAATAGCTTTGTGAATCTGAGTGAGTCTCTGATCCAAGTGCCAAAGGGGGATGTTTACTGTACATATAGCAGTACATATCTGCGTTCTGCCAACATCTACAGAGGAATCCTTAAAAAGCTGGCAAGCTTATCTAGAGACAGAGACTGCCACCAGCTGCATGTGAGGTTGATATGATCAAGTCAGAGTCAGCGCTCAGTGAAAAACAGTTCCTGTGGGGCACAATCGAAAGACTCCATACAGTCCAGGGTCTTGTTCAAAGATCATCAGACGTCCACGTTTACCTGAGTCAGTTCCAGCTAACCGCCACACACAGGGTAAGAGTGTGTGAGCAGCAACTTTGACCAAAGGAAGGTCGTTTGAGTGATTTAGCCATTTGACATCATTGGTTATGGCGTCTATGCTGACTGCTACAAACTCAAACCCTTCTCCGGGTTGAATTTCTCCACTTCCTCAATGTGGAGTCAGACCTGGAAAATCCTTCAAGTCACATTGACCTCTTCTGTGTTGTCAAACAGCCCATCTTCATTTTTGGATGACCCTTTAATAGAAAACAGGAGTTGGAGAGCCAAAGGAGGTGAAACCACAAAGACTTGAACGTGTGGCGCCAGGTGTGCTGCTTAGTGAAGAGGGGCAGCAAAGATCAGAAGGGAGGCCGTTTACTACTGCAGCACATACCAAACACTAATGAAGACTAGGGATGGAAGATCCAGCAGCAAATACTAATAAACGAGGTGTGGCAGTTAGAGAAAGAGGCAAGTGTGTTCTTGATGGTGAAGAGCACCGAGCATCTCCATGTCAGGATAAGAGACCAGCCTCCCTTAACTGCACCACATATTAACCTTTTATATATATAGATAGATAGATAGATAGATAGATAGATAGATA
Organism: Polypterus bichir lapradei; assembly: GCA_026402145.1. Taxonomy (NCBI): domain Eukaryota; kingdom Metazoa; phylum Chordata; class Cladistia; order Polypteriformes; family Polypteridae; genus Polypterus; species Polypterus bichir. Next base: position 26,584,519 of record JANRMT010062823.1, on the reverse strand, counting down.
GATAGATAGATACTTTATTAATCCCAAGGGGAAATTCACAAATTCACAAAAATATATATATTCTTGTCCAAGAGTTATTCCTTGTGTTCCTTCACCTTGTGTATGTAACGAGGATTATGAAGAGAGCACAATGGGTTAATGAATCGGAGTCCCCTTTCTGCTTGGAGGTGCTCTTTCACTATACTTGGACTTCTGGTGACATTTTTGAAATAACCATTAACAGGATCACGTCCATCTCTCTACAGTATCCTTTCTTTTAGATTTTTTATGGTGCTAACTGCCCACGCGTGTTAATCGTAATTCCAGTCAAGGCTTTCAGCAACCGCCAAGCCAGGAATCTGCAGAAGTTCTGTGGCCATTGAGCCCATCTGTTATTTTCCGTAGTCTTGGCCGGTTTGGACTCAATCTTTTATCATGTTTTGTTACTCCTGACATTTTGTCGTGTCTTTGTGTGTTTGCTATTTCTTTTTTCCAATTTCATCCTCATCCTTTAAAATCTAATTCTGCTCGTTCCATACTTGCTTGCCTAGTTGAATGGTCGTGATTCTCCATGTTGTCGTGCTGCCTGAAGCCTGGCCTTGGTGATTGTTAAAGAGTAAAGTGAATGAAGTGAATGTCATCACTGAACGTTGGCCTCATGTGACGCGGTGACCTTGGGTCACATCCAATCCCATCTCCCACTGTGAGTAGAGATGAGGCCCACTTCCAAACACATTGACCACATCTGATCCATTCTTTTCCTAAGACACTACACTATTCAGCTTTTTGTTGAAATTCTGCTTTTATGTTTTTCATGTTTAGTCTCAGAAAGTTGGCATTAGAACTTTAGAAGTCTTTTTATCACAACAAAACAACTAAGTTTTCCTTCTTATTTGAGAAACTAATTAACTACAATTGGGGCAGCCGCAGGCATCATATTTCCAATATGCAGTCATCCCTCCACCATCCTTTTTCATTTTACTTGAGCTGGTCTGGCATGCAGTAATAGCACCTTGTGATCACTAGGGGGCAGCATTGCTATGCAGGTTGTGCTGTATGCCTGAGAACTGAGAACTAAACGGTAAGATGAGATGATGTGCTGAGCAGATACGGAAAAGGAAAGACATTTAAAGAAATGCCTCCGAAATGACAAACTCTCTTGTAAACAAAAGTAAAATAGCGAGGTGGCTAGCAGGCATCTGAAACAATCCATTGGTTAAGAATTAAACAGCGAAACAAAGGTGCTGAGACCGACACAGACCGAACGGGAGTTAAAGCCGATAACAGACGCCTTTATTTACAATTCGCAGTTGTGCTCCTAGCAGAATTGCTTTCCTCTGTTAAAAACGAGACAAGCGATGTGTATGAATGACAAGTCACTCGACAGGCTGTTCCACTTGTTTAGTGTCCCCATGTGTCACGTGCTGTCCTTCCATGGCTATGGCTATCTGCGAAGCCCTGGGAGTCCCCACCTGCCTTCTCGAGTTCCTGGACTGCAGAGCTCAGCATCCCTCGGAACATTAAGTCGTCACTCCCCCATCCGGCCCCGCCCACTTTTAGGGGTCTTTGCTGGCTGCTACAGAGCCATATTGGCAGCAGCATTCAGCGTGAGGCCTGTGTCAACACAAAGGAAATGGCAAAGTGCACTTCTGTAACTTGGAAAGGAAAACCAAAACATTCATCAGCTTGGAGGTAAGAACCGCGTCACAGTGGGCTGAGCCTCACATCTCCACAGACCTGGATGCAGTTCTCTCCTGTTGGAGTGTGCATGATGTGCTCCTTAGGCTTTTCCAGGTTCTCTCGACTTCCGGTAACGTCCCCGCGTTGATTTAAATAGATAGATAGTGTCACGCATGCGCGAGTAGGAGACCGCGGATGGATCTAAACACACCTGAAAAGGTATTCGCCGGCAGGGAATGGCGGGGTACTAATTCTCTCTCTTTTTATTCTTGCAGGAAGAAAGATGCTCCGCCGCCATAACCCAACTTTGACCGCACTACGGTACTTCCGCCCTTCCTCCGCCATCTTGCCCTGACGTCATCATTCCCATCCTCCCTCACGGCTCCTTCCCAGCATTCCTACACTTCCGGCTCCTCCCTATTAAAATGGCCGCCGACGCCATGTTCGGCGTCGCGCATATGAACTAATGTTGTTTATATTTTTAAGACCGAAATT
>JANRMT010062823.1:26554800-26582355 GCA_026402145.1 Polypterus bichir lapradei | reverse complement strand
CCGGAAAACCCCAAACCTTTATGTTGCCTGTTGTTAAATCTTTTACAATAGATAGATAGATAGATAGATAGATACTTTATTAATCCCAAGGGGAAATTCACAATGATGTGTCTGAATCGGCCCAGCGGGCCTGTGTCTGGTATCCTCTGTGATGAATTGGCTTTTTCACCTTTGGCCTGCTGATAGACTGTAGAATGTGTCATAAAAACAGTCATATTGTCCATTTTCATTCATTACAAGCAATGAAGTTCAGCAGTTTTATTCCAATCAAACTGCACATCGCAGGTCTTATTGCCCCCATGCTAGTAGAATGCGAGCTTCAGCCTCTTAAATCCGAGAGTCAGTGGCCTAAATGAAACCTGTGACTTGGTAACGGCGTGTAGCTCCTGTAAGTGGGAAGTTGTTCTTTCATGTGTCCACAGTCTTATTTCCATTTCTTCACAGACCAGTGACACCAGTGGAATTAAAGAACAGGCACGTCTGCAGAGAGCCACTCTCTAGAAATTGCTGGCTCCACTTAGTTATCTCTGGATTGTGTTGTGTTGAACTCAGGAGAATGCGTTTTAAAACGTCGACTCAGTTTCAACAGTTTAAAAATGTTTCAACCTAAAATCATTCATGAATGTAACTTCAGGGTAATTAACAATGAATGGGTGATTATCGACAACCTAACTGACTGAAGAAGTCTTTCTGTGTGAAAGCTGATTAATGCAACTGAAGGCGAAAAATCTGCTGTGCGATGACAAAATGATTTGACACAAACATATTCATTTGCCTGCGCCCTGGGCAGACCCCCGTGGCCCTGTGTTAGGATATAGCGGGTTGGACGATGACTGACTGACATATTCATTTGCACATCACGCGCTGAAGCCAATCCGGAGACGTGAGGAGCCTCTCATTTATACGACACCCTCGCTGCAGCCAGCCGACGGGGGGATACTGGATGTTTCTGGAGGAGCTGGACATTGGTGACACGCCATCACAAGCCTTTTTCTTTGGTCTTTCCTTAACACCGTGTTTTACGCAAAGGTTTGCACGACTTTTATAAAGAACAGTGTCTCGTTTTGCGTCATTCAATGTCAACTCGATTTATCGAGATGTGGCAGTTCGATTTTCCACAAACAACGGTGAGTTGCAGAGCCTGTGATGTCCAACTGCATATGGCATTGCGTGCGAAAGACAGGACATTCGATACTTGTGCTAACTCGACAAAGGTACTAAGTGTACATTGCTATGTCGAAAGAGATAATTATCAATGTTTGTTATTTCATTTTCTGTAGAATATGAGCACTCGGCTTTTCTGGTTCTTATTTTGAGTGTAGTCAATGCAGCGAGTAATGTGTGCAGGTGTCGAGCGCGCCATCCATTTTGGGAAGCAGCACCTCATTTGACCGTTTGAGCTCAGACTTTTTGTTTTTTTTTTTAAATGTGCTACCCGGGACTGGAAGTTTTGCAGTTTTTCCTCACGTAATATGAAAAAGCCCTACAAAAATACCCACGGGCATCACAGAAATTAGGGCTTGAATTGTATTTACAAAAACTGCTAAACTATTTCTCAGTCTGGCGTGGAACTTCAGAATCACTGAAAAGAGGATAGAAAAGAAATGGCTACTCTACTTGTTGCCAAAATTTCTTGAGAACTATGCACATATTCAGAGCTCCGAACCAAATAAAATATTTTCTTCATTTAAAATAACATTTGAAGAATAAAGAGACTGCTAGTTGCCCTTTTGGTGATTGCTATTTTAACTCTAGCGTAGTTTCTACATTTACTGCTCATAAAAGTCGTTATCCCCAGTCTCCCGCTTTACATAATTTCTGAGCTGACCTTATTGTAAGTTGCTGATCTGAGACGTCTACAAGCCAGAAACTGTCAGACTTCGTAGATTTAACGTCACTAGTTGTGATTGTGCCTGAGTCTGAATCTCGTCCAGAAAACGAGTCAATTTGACGCTGAGCAGCATTTCTTTTCCTTCAGATGCTTGCAGCCTTAAACGTGTCACAGTCAGCAGTTCTGATAATAATAGATGAGCTATTTGATATCAAACAAATAACTAAAGTTTCAATTGAAAATGCATGAAAGGGATGTGATTTCACGTCTGACAGGTGCACGGCAGAGTTCAAACTCACTCAATGGGCTTTCTAGGGACAGAGCAGGAAAGGCGATTGATTCCCAAACAGAACATCACAGTTACTGAGTCTCGTGAATGTATTTAAACGCATATGAAATATCTCATACTTTAGGCTGACGTTCTTATTACAAAACTATAAAGCGAGCTTTTAAAAAGACATGAGGTACTGAAAGAATCAGAAGTAAATACGCCTGTCGTACAATCTGGCCAGATGGTGTCTGTCGGGATTCTGTGGGATTGTGCGTTGATGATTTGGAGATCTGAAATAGGTCTTGAGCTAAGAGACTTGATGGAATTATTAATTAGCCCCTTCTCCTCATATTTGCAATATAAACTTTCTGATCACAGGTAGTTGCTTTTTAAGGTGTTCCCAAATTACAAGTTGCATTCCAAACATCAGTTTTTGGAGAATTATCCTGAAGTTATAAAGAAGTTTGGATCCTAAACTGACTTTTGGACAATTAGATTTGTAGGAAGACATTTTTTTCTATTTTTTTAAGACAGTTCATGATGCCCAGGTCAGGTCAGGTCAGATCAGGATGGGGAGCCTGCACTGGTACAGCGCATTGCCACACCGACCACAAGACGAAATGGCTCGGGATCCTGGCTGGCAACCCCCCGGGCAGACGTGCGGTCCAGTCCCACCCTCCGGAATTGACCCTGTATCTGCTGCAGCCAGGTGTTACGTGGGCGACCCCTTGGCCTGGTCCAGCTACTCGGGTCCTCAGGAATGAGGGTCCTGCAAGCCAGATCACCCTCTGGGAATCGTGTCACATGGCCATAGGTCCATAACTGACAATGCAGGGACTCGATGAGCAACACAAAGTCACGCCAGCAGTACCCAAGGATTCGCCAAAGAGACACAGTACCGAAGGAGTCCAGTCTTCGTCTCAGGTCACTGGATAGCGTCCATGTCTAGCAAACAGGAAGCACCAGGACCCTAAAGACTTGGACCTTCAGCCTTTTGTGCCACACACCCCTTTCCAGGGACCTCATGACCCCCCATGCTCTCCCAATCCATCTACTGACTTCACAGGAAGAGTCACATGAATGTCACTGCCGAGGCAGGTAAACCTCTCAATGACGAGGTCGACACTCTCTCCGCAGACAGACACACCGCCGGATGGCCGTAGTCTAAAGAGGTCATTAAAGGCCTGGATTTTGGTTTTTATCAGGACCCCCACAAGCCCAGACACTCAGACTCCTCGCTCAGTCTCTCAAGACCCCCTGATCAGAGCCTCCATTGATAATGCCCACAATTCCAAACATGTTTTGGTTACCCTGCCCACAAGATACCGACATATGCTGGCATACTATCTTAAAATGGCAAACCTTTTCAAGCCAGAAGTTAAGACTGGGAAGGTGTCTGCGGTGCACCGCCACATTTTCGATGGTAATGTCAGGCAGGCCATTGTGAGTAGGTCTGGTGATGTTGACACCTCCAATGCTGATGTAAATGGAACAAAGAATTGAAAAGTAAAGATTCTTTCTGCTGGAAGCACAGGTGGACTCCAATATTTTAGGAAAAATACTAGAAATATGTTCTGCGGCTGTCCAAATATCAATCATTCTGGAAACGTTTTCAGCATTCTTCTTGGAGCATCTTAGGTCTCACCAACTCTGCACACTGGTCACCAAACCCAAGGACCTGAATGAGCTGGTGTCCTGCCAGCTGCTAGTCAATCCAAGCACAGTCTTGTTACATTAACGTAACGTAACGTAACATAAGTGTTGTTTCTAACAGTTCAGCCTGATACTTGAACATCTTGAAATGTTTTCATGTCTAAAACCATGTTTAGGACTTTGGATCTAGAACTTTCTCTAGTGTTTTATCAATTCAGCTGTTCAAGTTTTGAGTTTACAGTGCACCATATAATTCATCAAACAGTTGGCAAAGTCTATAGGACCTTATTGTGTGTGAGGGACAGATGCATGTGATGGGCTGCCGGTGTTGGACATTTTCAACTCAAAATGTATCTAAATGTAAGTGACATAAAGAGTCTGTTCATTGAGAATGCCCCCCACGTTCAGAGGACCAACTCTGTCAGCCATTGCAGTACAAGACTGGAGCGACGGGGGGCTTCATCTGAAGACATCAGGGATCCTCCAACAGAGCAGGTGACTCTGAAGGCTTTGTTTCGTCTGCTTAGATTCAAGTTTGGACCCCTGCAGCCTGCCATGTTCTTGTAGTGGAGACTCTGTAGATCAGCCTGATCCTTTCCTCCCATGATGTTAAACTCCAGCTAAAGGAGGTAAATGACGCTTATGTTAAAGATGGATCTGCAATGGTGATTTCTAAGTGTGACATACATGACAGACTAGCAGATTTACTGTCGAAGATTACCGCTCATCCAACTAAAGCTCAGTATCACAGTGGCACTAAAGCCCTTGTTGAAAAACACCCTTGTGCCAAGGAGCCAGAATCTGGCAAAGGATGCCATTGCTGGGCATATACTGTAGCCTGAACTTGAAGATGGGCAGAGTTTGAGTGCTGCTGGGTATACAGGGGTTGTTGTCAACAAAAGGAAAAGAGCAAATTATAAAGGAAATTGTGTCAACAAATGCAAAAAGGGTGAAGTACAATATGTGCCACATCCTCCTGAAGGACAAGGACGAGAACCGGAAGCTTATTGTGACTGAAATAAAGAAAAGATCCTGATCTACAGCCTCTGGATGAACTGATGATCTCCACATGTTCAGAAAGGAAATAGTTGGTGGTGAACCACTAATTTCAGACGTCTTTACCAGATGGCCTGCGCTGTTTACTGAGAGGCAGGTCATTGTCCCCATTCTAGACTTGATTATAAATAAAGCCTACAACCTGGTTAAAAGTTTGAGGGTCAGGTGTGTTGCCACCTAAGCTGGTTCATCTTAAATTATCCTCAGATACGTGCAGAGCTCAGGAGGAGCCTCACTACAGACCTTTTACAGTCAATTCCTGAAGGATCAGATGGCTCGGCCTCAACACTTTGTGAAGTTTATAAAGAAAGCAGCAGCAACGTCTGTCACTCCAAAGGATTTTGCAGTATTCTGAGTAAGTGATGAGCGTATTGATATAATATTATTATTTATTGTGTAGGTTTGTACCATTCCTTTGTCTGAGAAGAGAAGAACTGCTTGCCATACAATACACCTGAAGATCCAGCAGGCATTATCAATATGTGCGAGCGATGTATGAAAACTGACTTCTTGAATTTTATGATCAACATTTAATTAGTCAATCATTATTAACAACCAGTATGTGGTCTGCTAAATGCTGTGACCGTTACAAATCCCGGTAGTCAAGTGTTTGCATGTAGTTAGGGGCAGGAGTCGGTTCTTGAAAGCAGAATTAGTGTGAAATACAGTTAACGTAAATCGGGATTTACAGAAATCAGCTTAATTCAGTTCCAGAATAGTTAGATTTAGCCACAGTTGTGTTTCTGGATCAGATTAAGCCAGAATTGTGTGATCTGTGAGTCCAAAGATGCGGATACCTTGCTAATCCTGTTTTTGGAATGGGGTCAGGATTTGCCTCTTCTAGAAAGAAAGATTTGGTGAAATTCTGATCAGTTTTGGGGACAACCAATGCTTTGAAACTAACTCTGCAAAAGAGCAGGTTTAAAGTGAAGGATTAATGCCCGTGACCCTGTAGTTAGGATATAGCAGGTTGGATTATGGATGGATGGATGGACGCAGCAGACCATCCAATCATCAAAACAAAGTTCGTAAAGGTCCTGTCAGAAATGCCGATATCTGTTGCACTGTTTAAGAAGCAGAAAAGCTGAATGACCAATCAAAGCACAACTCCTTCGGCATTTTCTGTCCAGAGAAACATTATAATTAGACATTCTGCGTGAACGTTATCATTCTACATCCAAGACTTTAAAACATCTGAGTAACCTTCTAAAATGTGACATGTTGAGAGTCACCACATTGTGACTTTAACCTCACAGATCATGAACAATACTCTGTTTTTAGCACAGTTGTTTTAGAGCAGTTTTTTCACAGTATTGGTAATGCCACACATATTGGCAAATCAAATGTCTACCTAACTTTGAAGCAATGTCTGCACCCACCCACCCACAGACATGCACACACACACACACACACACACACACACACACACACGCACTGGCTATGTTCCAGGAACAGAAATAAATAAACTCCAACAAAGCGGAGTCCCACAGAGTCACAGGAAGGGCAATCAAATTTAATCAACTGTGGCATTTCTGAGACTCGCTGGTGGAACAAGCTGTCCACCTTCATCCCCTTTGTCAAGTCCCTCGTCCCCCTTCAGTGGGTTCCTATACCTGATTTGCTTATTAATGCAGTCGATATCTGGGATTTTGTAATGGAATAAGGCAACAATATGAAGTCTGCTTTGCATTGGAGTTCATGTGACTGATGGCTTTTCTGAATGAAGCACAAGTCGGCATATCAAACATCAAGGTGCCCTCTCATCCACTGTTAAGGTAATTTTAGATGCCACGCACATTCTGAGGGGTCCGATACCTGAACAGGGCAGGCTGCCATTCAAAGAGAGTCTTCAGCTGCAGATTTGTACATAAAAGCAACAAACCTTTCCTTTCTTTTTTAGAACAACTCCATGTGTGCTGAACACTTACAGCCTTGGGTGCTTTACTTTGATGCAGTGGTCCTCAACCTGTGGGACGGGCCCTCCTAGGGGGGCACGAAGTAAGAAAAAGAGGGGCGCAAAGATGTGAAAAAAAAAGAAAACAAGAATCCAAAATATGAAAAAAAAACATCTGGTGAAACCAAAACAAATGAACTTCAACTACATTCTGATACTAGAACAATAAATAGAGAGTTAGATAAACGGCGATAAAAGTTAAGTAGATTAAAATAATAAAATATGCATCTACATTTCGCGCGATTAAAACTGTTATGAAAACTCGGGTCGCAAATACTTAAAGGCTGGGAAACGCTGCTTTGATGATGTCATTAATATTGCTTCTTTGAGGGCATATAATGTTTTATTTAAGTCAAGTTATATCGTCAAGAGTACACTTAGCACAAAGCAAAAAATGTACCGCACAAAGTTTAGGTGCATTTCACTGATTAACTGCTTTACACATTCATTCTTTCAGTGATGTTCCTCCACGACATCACCCTTTCCTTGGCGGTTGCTGCTGCTGTGCGGCTCCTCTCTGTCTGATGTGTCGATGATCTTCATGCGATGTCACCAGCGTGTCTTGCTCTGCTCTGTTTCTCAGACTTGTAGTTGTTGGTTGATCAACTCATAAAGGCGTGTAAATTTTGCCATGAAAGTTGCCGTAATCCGGATCAATGTATCCGAATAAAATTACCTGAGCTGAATAAAATCCAATGTTCTGGAGCCAGCTAATCTTCTGGTGTGAAACTGCACTGACGGAAGCGGAGATTCAGGATTATCGAATCTCTCTTTCTGGAGCAGGTCCCAATTGCTAGTTTTCACCTGTTGCATACAGAAAATGCCACACGAGGTGACATTTGCTGACAACTTAGTTACCCTCATTTTCTTAATGTCAAGTGTCCTCATAATAATTCAGATAAGCCTTTTAAGAATCATTTTACTTTTATAAGATGAAAAAAACAGACAAGGCCACCGTTTCTAATTTTCTTTTTTCTCTGTAGGCAAACAACTGGATGTGATTATGAAGGGGATGCAAGTACGTCTCCTGATCGGCCATGAAGGTGAACTTCCACATGAAGTCTTCAGCCTGGTGGTTGTGATGAAGGAGACCACCACTGTGCAAGAGGCTGTGCTAAGGGGTATCATCTACACTTCCACAAAAGATGAAAGCCACGTCTGAGTTTCTACAGAGAGTGGTTATGAAGAGAGGTTGGAGCATCGGCATTGAGAGAAATGGTTTCATTAATGAGCCACACACTCACTGAAGCTGCTGCTTGCATGTGACTGCTGGAATTTGTTTTAATTCATGTAATATCTTTAAATTAATATTTAAGCCTAACCCTATGAGACGATATTTGAATGGCAATTGAATTTATGCCAAATTTACAGGAAACAAAGTAATTTTGTTTAATGGGTAAAATTAAAACCATATTTTGAGTTTAAGCACTGCAACATTTCAAGGCAGAAAATAAACCTTTTCATGTGTTAAAGCAAAGAACGGCGTTTGCTGTGATTATCACACTACATACGGAATGTCCAGTGAGATTCTCCTTTTAACTGAAATCACGAAGTGGAAACAGCAAAGCAGGATATTCAATAATTTGTTTTTTAACATTCATTGCTGCGTTGAAAAGGCAGCCCTTTAACAGTCATATTAACTTTCCACACATCTTTTAATATTTTGAAACAGCAGACAAGGCCGAGTTGTATCAACTGCTTTAGAGTCTGATGGCCGACAGGCAAGCCAGGCAAGTCCAAGGTAGGCACTGACCCTGCAACAGCCTAATGTTAGGGCGGGCGGCTTTCAGAAAGGGAAAAAACATTTCACTTCCACTCGAATGGGGATTTCAGTATTGACAGAGGGTCTGTGAAAGAAAACAATCAATCAATAAATAAATAAATCAATCAATAAATAAATAAATAAATAAAGATCCAGGAATGACGACGGCTCTGGCAAGGGTGTCGTTGTATTTAAGGTTTCTGCTTTTCCTAAGCACTCTGCTGCATACTCAGCATTTTCTGCTTTAATTGACCTTCATGCCCCGCTTCAACGCTCACACGTATTCGATCAAAGTGTATGTGGCTTGCCAAGTGTGGAACACAGCCATGCTTACTGCAAGAGGGTTGAAATGGGCACAGGATGCTTTCAGAACTGAGCAACCATGCCGATCACAGGGACACATATGGCTTGTGGTGACACCGCCAGGTACCTGAAGGCATTTGAAATGAATTGAGTTAAGAGGCGTCTAATTCTGCCTTCAGGCAAACCAAGAACAATGCTCCGAAGATTAAAGACTGGCACAAATAAGTGCTACGTGGCCTACCAGCTCACAAGTGCTGCTGCTTTTGCATGTGCCGATAACACAAATCCTTTTTTCACTTTGATCATTTTCTGGTCACGTCTTGCTTTCTGATAACGGCGTTTCTTGAAAAAAGACCTCCGTTGTGTTCTCCTCGAGGCTCACCACACTCTTCAAGGTCTTGCTGAGTAGCTGCCACCCACTTCATAAAGTGGACTGGGTCTGCTTGCTCTTTACTGGTGTTCAAGCTGAGTGAGCCGTGACGTGCAGCGCTTTGTTCACACACCACAATTGTGATTGTGTGGATCTCTAGGTAGCAAACCAAACTATCATCCCTATTGAAGACGTTACCACTAACTTCTATGTCTTGAAGGTGTTTTTCCACCCTTGACCGTCGTTAGCTTCCTTTGGCAGCAGGCGTATGCCATTTGACTGAATCCATGACCCACCCTGGAGTTTTTGTAATACAAGGTCTTCCATTTGGCCTGTGCTCTGCCTTCTGTTGTTTTCAAAAGCAAATATGCCTACTTACAGTAGTTGGCAGGGGCATGAGGGGCTGTGGTTTACCCAGATAATGACAGCTTAACACATAAAATTCATGCCACAGTTTTCTGCACCCTCAACCCGAAAAAGATGCAGCCTGGATTGGGTGCTCTGGCTGTGCAAAAGCCTTTCTGGGTTGCTTACTACTTCTCTGGCCATGGCACCCTTTAACCTGGACAGTCCAACCTCGGGCACTTGTTCTGTTGCACATACTGGGTGGCGTGAGGAAGGCTTTGGCCTTTCCCTCCCGTGTGTAAAACTCTGCTGAACCAAACTATACAGTTGGCCAGTAGGAGGCACTCCATTGTATTCATTTTCAGACACAGAGTTCCTGTTTGTCTCACTCGATTACAGGATACGGCTAATGACGGGCCCCCTGAGCTCCATCTTTCCATCCAATTTACAAATGAGCTTTCATCTTGGAGAGTAGTATTTCTAGCGCATGGACATTGCACAGTTCTGCCCAGACATCTCAGGGTTTACGTGGTGGCCTTGACCCATTAGGCCCACACTGGTGTTGTAGAGCAATAGCAACACTGCAGGGACTTACACTGGTGGCCTTACGTTGACCAAGACTTATAGGAACTTGTGTTGGATAAGTGGTAAGACCCTAAGCCTCCAACCTCTCCAAAACCTGACTTGGCCTGGCCAACCGTTGCAACACATTCAATTAGATATTGGAGGTGACTTCAAAGATATGCCACACCACTGGTGCACCTTGCCAGTGGCCTATGACCTGTAATTACAGTGGCCTGAGCTCCTTCCCAGCTGAGTCACTGGGTTTTTGGACATGTGGTTCACTCACTGGGGGTTACCACAATGTGCTGCACCAGATGGTGGTCCACAGTTTACCTCCACAGTCTTCACAGATTTCTGTTCAAAACAGAATAATATAATGGTGTTCTTCCACCCCCAGGCCACTGGGGAGTTTGGCCGCTTAAGCAGGCACTAAATGTTGGTCTCTGGGCCCACCACACCTTGGGGCTTTTCTCTCAGCAAGGCACCGTCTCAGATCTTGCCACATTACAGAGCTGCTCAGCAGGCCACGTCAGTTTTTTTCTCCAGCTAGGCTTACGCTCCGTTGTGAGCTGGAAGTTCCATTCCTTCTGGTCACCGCTCTTTCAAGGTCCTGCAACCTTCCAGCTAGCTGATGAATCTCAGTCGAATGCCAGCATGTGCTGTATGTGCAGTGCCAGCCCCCCCCCGTGTATCTTCCTGTAGGACACGACAATAAGGGCGCACTTCTCATTCACCTGTGGCTCACCGAAGAGTACGTTGGCCAGGCTACATCACCTGCACTCTCCGCAGGACTTTGCTAAATGTTCAGCTGCCTTTATTCTTTTCTCTCCCTTTTCAGCCAAACCAGTAATCTCCTCTCACCTCCTACAGGGCATGTGCCATTTTTCCAGCATAAAGTCGATGACTACAGACCAGCTCAAGGACTCGTGCAAGCAAGGGTTAGAAGTCTGTGACCTTAGGAGAAGGTCCGGTCCTCCTTTAAATCTCATCCAGATGTGCCAGGCTGTCTAGTAGCCCGGCTATTTATTTGGAAAGTTTGCTTTGAGAAGTCCGGAGCCAAAGACTTCTGTTTTCATTTTGACTCTGTCTCAGGAGACAACAGAAGACCATGTAGACTTCCTCCTAAACAATAGAATCACAGAAGCCATTTCAAAATAAAAGAAATGATTCAATCAAGTGGGCAATGTGGTTAGGAGCTATGCAGAGTAAGTGACGACAGGCCTCTCCGCAGGGCCCAAGGCCCGGGACATTCTTCACAGCCAGGGTGCACAAGGCAGCTTTTTGGAGTCTGAGAATCGGGGGTCGGCTCCTGTACGTGGAAAGAGGCCGCAGTGGGTGTCACGTCTGATGCTTTACTTCAGAGTATTAACCGATACTCTGGTGCTTCACTGGCACCGTGGACATATTCTTTTGTGTTTGGGCTCAGCCAGCCACAGTAGTTCCGCGCAGAGCGAGTGGCCGAGTCATGTAGGTTCACATCTACTGACATGACATCTAATGACATTTGAAAGGAGGACATGACATTAGAAAAGCTTTGAGAAGAACAAGCCTTTTAGCCCATCAGATCTCATTGGTCCTTAATAATCTAAATGTCGACAAGTCCTCAGAGTACTGATGTCTGCCCCATGTAGCTTTGGGTCTGTGTGTGAAGAAAAGTCTTCAACAACATGCATCCGTACACCTGTACTTTTGTGGAAGAGCCCCCAGTGTCTGAATGTGGACAGTGACGACGTCCATCGTATAAAGTATTTCATTACATCTTGTCATGCACATACCTGCCGAAGTCTGAATTCCGACCTGTTCCTCCTGTAAAGACTCAGTTGTCCCCAGGCTATCCGTGACTTGCCATTACTGTCGCCCGCAGACGTGGCTTCCCTTCTCATCGATATCATTTATGTGAATTTAAAAAGAGCAACAGCCTTGACCCCTGAGGACCCCATTCCCTAACATTTAACTTTGTGCTTCTCCAGCCACTTCTTTGAGTCCGTTCACTAGCTTGTCACGTTTCTCCAACAGTAGGGTTGGGACTACAGCACAATGACACCCAGCACACCACCTGGATTGGGACCCGAGTGCAGCGGGTGACACCTCCGCGCCACACTGGAGTGGTGTGAGGTTTTTTTTACGGTGGCTGGAGTGCCAGTCCTGCCACCACGCCCTGAATATTCCCTGTAGGTTGGACGACTTGACTGGACACAGACTGAGACCAGCACAAGAAGAGAAAGAAAAAGCAAAGCAGTTATTACAAAGGAGCAAGACGAGTGCCACACAAGCCATGCCACTAACACACTTGCACTTTCTACGGGGAGCTCAGTCTGGTCTTTATTAATTGCTTCATTGTAGAGTAATACGTGGCAGCGGAGGTCCCAGACTTGATGGAAAGTATGGACACATATAGTGACAAAGGACAGATACAATAGGACAACTTGCCATGACAGCACAATAACATTGCCATGGCCAAACACAAGACATTTACTCTATTGTAATATAGTGAGACTACAGAAGGGACACCAGTAGTTGCTCAGGTTTGCTTTATTGTTTGCCTTGCTGTGGATGACGAACTGACATCCCGATCTCTCATTGAGTGGCCGCTGCCAGAGACGAAAGAGACTTTGAGCATCAGGCGCTGGCCAGCAGTCTCTCCATTTAATATTTAATAGATGGGGTCTGCCAGATAGTGTCCTAGCCCCTTCTTACGTCACCTCTGGTCACTGCTGTGTCCCCTTCTCCATTACGATATGTTTTTACACAAAATGTTACATATCCACATTAACAAGGAGTAAATATGGAACAAGCTTAATCATAAAAAAGAGGCACAATGAAGAAACCAAGACACAATCAATCTGCTCTTCTGAAATAACATCACAGTCCCCCCAACGGCCCCTGCATTAAGTCCAAGTTCAGAAGAAGTTTACTGCTAAAGATTGTGAAGGAACTCGCAAATGGAGTAGCGAGGACAGGAGAAGTCAAAAGTGACGGCAAAGCGTGAGTGCAAGCGTTTGGTAGAAGGGACGACGCCTCATGCAAAGAGCAACGACAACAACTCCGTTTATTTCTGTGGCTCATTTTTATACACGTGATGAAGATCAAAGTGCTCTACAGAATGTACCAAGAAAATTTTACAAGAAAACAAATGAATATAATTAATAATAAAAAGAAATCGATACAGGCTGAGATAAAATCAGATCTGCCATTAGCAGACAGGGAGAGTCCTTACGTAGACTATTGTCTCTGAAGATGAGTGATCTGCTACTGAAGAAGACTAGAATTGAAAATCAGAACATCTAAATACGAGTGAGCGAACCACAGCAGTCACAGTGAGACCTCACCTGTCACGGAGGACGCTTGAAACGCACTTTCGGCAGCTTGTACTGAAAGTAAGTGGCGTTTAGTGCATCCAGGAAACCATTTTAACACAACGGAGGGTAAGAGCTCCTTGTTTTAGTACGTTCTTCAGAGGAAGCGCTTAGTTTCATGACAGCGTTTCTGCCTCAGTGGCAATATAAAAGTGAATATGGCATTTCATCTAAAAGAGCCAAAGCCAGGGATCTGAGCAACAAGCAGACGTCTGAGTGGCGCATGCGCTGACCTCTTGGAGGCCCCTAAACACTTTCAGGAGCGGACACGATTGTTTAAATGTTCTCAGCAACAGCCCACGTGAATCACGTCATCTTGCGGGACCGCCTTGATCTCCGAGACCGCTGGAGTACAGGACGTCAGCCTCGATCCTCCTTTACTTGCAGATTTACAAGTTGTTAGCGTCCAATCTAAATTCTGACAGGCGTGAGGATGCACGGGTGGTTTACCTCAACTTACAGGTCTTTGGTGTTTTCTTTGAAGAAGGCACTTTAACACATGAGGGCACATGCTGGTGCAGATTCAGAAACAAATGTTCCTGAAATGGTGAAAACAAGTCCTCACATGGTCTTGTTTGGGCCACCACTGAGACAGACACAGGGCTCCTATGATATCCTCACGGCCTTCCTCTGAACTCCAGGACTCCTCATTCAGCGCGTGACAATTCCCAGTCCACCCGAGGCCCACAAGCCAAGCTGGTACTTTCCTTCACCCTCTGACAGTGCCAGTGTGCCAAAGAGGCTAAGACACCACACTGCCCACCAGTCATCTTCATGCACCTGAGGTGTATCAGTTGGCCAGCCTGGCCTCGGCCTCCTGCTGGTCTGCCTCTTCTTGTACTGTCAGGGTGATTAAAGCCAGAGAAAATACTTAAACAGATAAGAAGACAAAGGTGAGATTAAATGTGCCGAGGTCGAAGTAAGGAGATGGGAAGGACCAAAATAAAAACGTTCAACATGTAAACCAATAGACACGTGTGAGCCTGGTACTCTAAACGTCATTTTGTAATGCCTAACGGTGTGAAAGGTTTCTGTCGTGAATCCAAACCCATGGGTACAGCACCATGTGAAATGCCTTCTAGATAATCACGATAACACTTATTGGGTCATGTGGTGGCAATAGACCCCCATTGCTATCAACAAATCGACAGAAGCAAAGACAACCAAAACGGAGCAGAAAATATAAAATGAGCAAAGCATTGAACATGTGAACTAAATAATGAATCAAACAGACAAGTGCAGGAAAAACGAACGTAAAACAAGGGAAACCCTGAAATGAGAAGATGGCTCACCTCAGCTGCCTCTTCATAGTCTTCCTTCTGGTTCTTACCCAAGACCTCTTGCTCCTCTTCCTCCTCCTCCTCCTCCTCTTCTCTCAAGTCCTGAAAATGCAGTTGGGTCACTCACTCTTGCTTCTCCTGAATGTTTCCTGGCAGCTTTGGTGGGCAAACGTGACAGCAGGTGGTGGAAAATATTTGGGAGATTTGTGGCTGGCTAAAGGAGAATCCTTCTAAACAACAAATGATGGTGTGAACTCGAGGCTCAAGATTTGTGTTACCAGATCATACCGTGAGCTTCATTAAAGAAAAAGAACTCTTTGAAATGTTGGCGAATGGAAACAAACGTCTGGACTAATGAAGAGCAAATGTCATCGATGCTGTGAATCATAAAGATCAGGGTGCAGATAGGCAGCTGGCGAGCGAAGTCCCATCCCGTCTGTGCTTTTTAAAGCTCGTCATACTCGGCGTTTATAGCAAGCGTGTTTTCCATCTGTTTAATTTGTTTTAATGTTACCATCTGATTCTTCACACTTAATTTACGATTAAATTGAAAAACAGGAAGGAATTTCCGAAGGAAAATGTAAGTGAATGCTCTTTTTCAGAAGTACATCAAGGCTGTAAACTGTCCTTGTGGTGGCTCAGTGAGCTCCATTCATCAGCAGTGAGTCAATGGTCCACACAAGTGGTCAACACGGTGGTCAGCTCCGGCCCTCTCACCTTGTGCCTCAGCTCCTCAGCTTTCACATATTATGCCCAGAACCAAGAAGCCTTCACTCTGTAGCTAAACGTCGCTTCTCTTGCAGTTCTCTTGTCAGGATGTCAAATCATGTGCAAGGCTGGCAGGCCTAAGACACAGAGGACAGGTCTGCTTGAATCTCTTGATCTTCTGATGCCAGTGCAAGGCTAGAGCTAATCTCAGCAGCAATGGGCACACGTCGAGGCACAGACAGGTCTGCCATCTTTCCTTTGCTCCCAACACAGTAGGCCGATTTAGGGTTACCAGTCTGTCTATGAATATGAATATGACATGAATATGAGGAGAACATACAGAGCACCATGGAGAAGACCCCCTAGCCAAGGCTCAAGCAATGAGAAGGTGAAAGCCTAGTCCACCATCTTATTTAAAAGAACTGCAGGTCGTTTCTACCAATGGATGTGGAAAGCAGAGAAGACCTGGAAGTGAAAACTCACGTCAATACAGACGGTGCTGCAGATATGGAAGCCACCAGCTTCCTGTTCTAAGGTGTTTTTCTACCCTTTCACAAGAAAGTGACGGTTGTTTAGGGCTGAAAGCAAAAGACCAATGCAGAAGGAGCCCCAGCCTTCTGTCCGGCTGTCTGTCGGTCACACTGTTACACACAGCAGCAGGGACACAGAGTGCAATGAAATGAAAATCAAACTTTACACTCAGAGGCGCTACATCTCCTCGCTCATCCTCCCACTAAGCACTCCTCACAGCCGTCATGCATTGCGACACACGCTGCTGTCCTCATGAACCTTGGCAGGAAGCTCCAGAGCTACAAATCTTGGAGTTATCGGCCTAAGACATTGCAGGAGGTCCTGGAATTTCAAGTTTACAAGTGACTGCCAAAGAAAGCTGGGAAAGACGTCAAAAAAAAAGGTACAACGGCAAAACTCTGAAAATCCCAGCTGGCAGAGGTGTGCCAGAAAGAGCTATGTGAGAGCAAGAAAGGGAGCAGGAGGAGAACATGAGGACTGGCACTTCTACTTGCAGTGCCAGGAATCCGCAAGGGATTCGGCCTCCAAGAGACAAAACAGCACGAGAAGCAATCGGATGATTCATGGAGACTGAGTGGGCAGCAGTACTCAGAAGGCAGACAGTCACACAGTGATGTGGTAAGAATCACAGATGGCATGAGGGTTAGGGCTGACTCCCTCTGCCATGTTTGGACTGTAAGGACCGAGTTTGGTCAAATGAAGGTGTGGTGAGGTCCTGCTGGATGGTCCGCCGGCCAGAGTGTCGTGTGCAGACAGCTGTGCCAGTGGATGTGGGCGCCAAACCTAAGAAATGGAAGGCTTTTGATGGAGGTTGCTATCTTGTGACTCTGTAGAGCTGGAGTGGGCTACTTGTGGCCAGTGCTGTTCTGTGTTATATTTTAGATGGTGTGAGGTTTAGGGCGAGTGTGGCGAGTGATGTCGGAACAAACAAACAAGGATGGCGCTTATTGTGTGTCATTTTTTGCAACTGCATTATTGTCAGTTGCTCTGAGGAGACATGCCAGTAGGCGTTTCAATCTGCTGCGGGCACATGATGATAAATTTGAAATTGAACGTTAATTTAAGGCACACAAAAGGTCAAAAAAGCAATAAACACGTCTGAAATAACTGAGTTTAACAGCCAGTGTGAAAGTCCAGGCATCATCCGTCACATTGGCCGTGTTAAATTCAATAAGCATCTTAACTGGGAAACACTTAGAAGTGACATCTTCACAAACACAAGGCCCCTCTCCGTAGACGTCTTGTGTACAAAACAACCGTCAAAGATAAGATTTTATACCATCAAGGCAGACACAAGGCAGCGTCTGTTGGATTGAATTGCAGGTCGCTGGCCAGCTTGGTTTAGATTCGGAATCCACGACGTGTGCAGCAATAAAGACGAGTTCATGAAGATGCAGCACAGCTGGAGAGAAATGTGAAGGCACACAGTAAATAAGGAGAGAAATGTCACCGTTGACAAAGCCTGAAAAGAGACCCTAACTCCATTTACGAACTTAGTAAAGCCGTTCTCGCAGAATAACCAGATGTGCCAGCTCGATCCTCAAGTTTGGAAAATGGCTAAAGCAGCGCGGGTGCCCAAATATTCGTGAAGGGTCTGGGGCATCGATCAGACAAATAGAAAAGGAAGTAGACAAATAAAATGAAAGATGTCCACACACAGATCGGCGCATATGGCAAGGCAGTGGGGTCAGAAAATGGATGGAATGTCACAGACGCAGAGTCTCCCCCCACTCGCTGTCTTTGTGCTTCACTAACCTTTTTTGTGCTCATTTAACGGATTTCTGCTCAGAAACTTTAGGAATGTTGTAGGCCGAGCTGACTGAATTGACAACGCGTGAAATACAAGAGCACTTCATTCAGTCGCAGAGTTTCTAGAGTTAGAGAAACGGCACAGATATGATCTGCAAGTCCACTCTCTGTGCATTCTGAGTTTTCAAGTCAAGTGACAGCAGGCACACTGTGTCGATGTCTGATCTCATCGCTGACGCCGTGGCCTTCTCTGCAATGTGCTTCTAATTTCTGAGCTCCACTTGTTGAATGAGTTGATGGCCTCTCATTGGCCACGTCTGCCCTTTTGTTCCTTCTCACTCTGCAGCTGCAGTCCTTTGGTTTTGGTCATCAACGTGCCACATGTGACATTGGAAATGTCACGGGAGACGCTCATATGCTGACCTCCAGGACTTGCCACCGACTGTACATCGGGTGCAGCTCGCTAATCACAAGGAGCCAACGACTGACAGTGCGAAGGGAAAGCGTTGAAGGCTGACATTGTGCTTTAAAGAGGAGAGGGAGGCTCACGTCTGATGTTCAGATTCAGCTTTTCCTCCACCAGAAGTGCCTCCTAAATGGCTTCATGGAAGCAGCAAGGCCAGAAGTTTGACCATTTTTTGAGCTGATGAAGCGATAACCGGCTGAGCCTAAATTCTCACTCATTCGAAAGACGAACTGAAGCCACTGAAAGGCACGCCGTCCTTTAGAGTGGCCGCCGAGAGGAATGCGGCTCATCGCCTGCTTTTCTTCACTCACATGGGCTTAATGTGCGCTCTGTTTAGTCTTTGAGCCGAGCTGCTGATAAAAGTCATTAAGTGGCCGGCTGCCTCTGTGAGTGCCACTTGGTTTTCAAGCTTTCTGCTCTCACAGAGTCAGACGGACTTAATGGGAGGCCTACGGGTAGGGCCGCCTACACGACAGTCACTGGCAGTCTGAGACGAGGGCACCCGTTGGCGCCTGCGCCGTCCTCCGTTACTCTCAGGGGTTTTTGTCTTTCTTTTCTTTTTTTTTACCACGCTGTGTAGTCAATAAGCTCTTCTGTAGAAAGGTGCCTTCTGTCAGCCTTGAACTTCAACATCACTTCACAAAGTTTTCCTGGTCAGTGTCACCCCACTGAGCGCATCGCCCATAAGGACTGAGCTCGTGAAGCAGAACTCCACTCGGCTCTGGCAGACATCTTTGGTCAGTAAGCGGATGGACAAGGTAATCCTGCCATCCACAAAACCTTCTACGGCACAAAAGACATGGAGCACTTGTCATCTCCATGGCCTCTGTCACTAGCAAAGTGACTCAAGGACACTACGAAGGACACCACGACTGCAAACAAGACGAATCAGCATTAAGGCGCGTAGCCCTTTCACCTCAAACTTTATCGCTACGACAAGCTTTACTGTAGAAAGGAGCAGACAAGATGAGGGTCCAGGTGACACGTGTGGCACTGATGCAAACATGCAGGAAAAGTGACAGTTGGAGTTCTTGAAATTCCTCCTCCCACACTTCCTGTGTGATTTATGGGAGCAGGAGAAGCAGAGAAGTGTGGATGGACGAGGATTTAGTCGGCGTCCTGCAGCTCTGATCATTAGCAGCATTCCTGCTTCATTTTTACTACAAACGCAGAACATAAATCAGAGTGGCAGTCAAAGAGCTCGAGCTGCACTGTTTTCTGGCACCAGGGTCTCCTAACGATGCCAGCGGGCATATTAAAGTGGCCTGCTCGAGGTGGCTGCAGGAAGCGTTTTACACAAGCGCATTCCTGGCTGAGTAAAACCTTATCTGCCTCAGCCCAAGTCGCTGCTCTTTAACTTTTCGTTTCTTGAGCCCGCTACTTCTTACATTTGATTTTAACATTTCATAAAATGATTGACTTGCTAAACTTTAACATGACGAGAGGATGAAACTGAAAATCCAACCAAGCAGACTCAATGAGGGCCTTTGTTTCTTCCTCCTCTTCTTTAAGGGTGGCCAAAGGGTTCAACAGGAGAACAGCCCTAAGAAAGTACCGGAAAGCAGGAGAAAGCGTTAGAGCTGACCAAGTGTGAGCACAGGGAAGATGGCACAGTGCTGTGGATGTGCAGAAAGCTGCTGTAAGCGACTGTGGCGGGTGCCCAGTGCTGGACCATAAGCAGCATGGAGGGCACTGAAGCCATGCCACCTTCGTATATGGGTATGCTCTGCGGCAGCTGAGTTTGTGTGTCAAGTTGTGAGCTCAGAGTTCACATTGGCACTCATCTGTGAAGTGGCACTTGAGCTGGTTCAGTCAGCCACGTCATCTGGTCATCTGATCTTCACTCGTGTGCTGCCAATGCAAAATGTCCAAAGGCTTAGTGAATCTGCCCACTCACCTTGGTCAGCGATAAATTCTCACTTGTCATCAAGTGCTGGGTAATGGGCACGAAAGGTCATCCTCTTGGCATGTTTCCTTGGAGAAGAGGCCTCTGCTGCTCATTTGCAAACCTCTGGAGGCTGACAGAGTGAGGAGTTTGTTTGGACTGTTCGCTTTTTGGGGCTCTGTTCTATGACCCGGAACATAGCCAGGAATTTCCTGAGGCAAATCCATGAAAAAGAACAATTGTAAGTGAAAGCTGTTCTAATTTGTCACAGCTGGAAAAGCACAGCCCAAGAGGAGCGTCTGCTGAGCCACATTGTGGCGGTAAGGCCTCGTGTTGGCACCAGTCGGTCAGGAGTGCAGAGAGCGGTAACTGTCTGTCTGAGCCTTCTATGCACCACGCAGGTGTCAGTGCCCAGTGCTCAGACAGTGGACCCCCACCTAGTGGCACATTCTGCCTCAGGTCCCTTTGGCCAGTACTGTCGAACTGGCACACTAGGCCCGCAACTGAGACGGGGAGCTGAGGAAGGTGTCACAGGTTAAGGTGGGGTTGGCCTGGCAGCGGCCTGACAAAGTGGCCCCCAGGGACTCCAGAAGTAATCGGAAACAGCTCCGACCTCCACCCCAGCTCCATAAATTCCCTTCGCAGGATTTCACGCATTCTGCCAGCTCCTGCTCACCGTACAGGAGCTCAGACGAAGACAAAGCCTAAAAGGCCGAAGATGGCAAGTACGCCCAGAGTTTCCTTTCTACACCACATGAAAGTCCACAGGTGAGCCTTGGAGCGCAGCCTCTGGCTTGAGGGCTCAGGCAGTTGAGACGGGGTCACTTGGTGAACTCTGACCTCTCGCTAATGGGCCAAGCAGCGGATCAACCGAGGATCGGTCGCCAGCAGTCGTGAAAAACACAAAGCCAGTCGAGAAAGAACGGCATGCGCCTCGCTGGCTTGTGGGCAACAGAGCAGAGGCTTGGAGCCGCGCTGACCTTGTCAGAATGTTTGTGCACAACGGGAACATTTTCAAGGCCTTTTAAGTGAAATTTTAAACAGTCGTAAATAGAGGCTATTTATAGAGTGAACTGGCGACCCTGACTTCTTGATTCCCGATGCCTCAAGGACTGTGAAATGAAAAGCACGCTGGCAACGGGCCACTCTGTTTCCTTCACTCACCTTCACTGCATTCACTTCATTTGCTTTATTCTGCTTGATTTAAAAGATCCACAACTTCATGACTCCTGGGGAAGCCCCTCATATGGAAAATTCATCCACGCTTTGATCTGGAGGGACTTTCGAGCCAAAGAAACGGAAGACAGACAAATCTGATGGAGGTCTCGTCAAGAGTGTGGGCTGAGCTCAGGTAGGACTCCAGGTAGGACTGAGAGAAGCCGAGAGGGTCACTCAATATTTACACCGAGTCCCTGGGGTCCAGCAGCCGGCCAAGAACGTGATCCAAACTGCTTGCTGTGTGCCACTGACAAACATGTGCACCGTGTTGATAAAGTGACACGCAGAGGAGGGGCCGGGGGGACTGCGCCATGTCTGCCCGCTCGACGTTCGTCTTCTTCACGTGCTTCTCCTCTTTCTTTCCTGTCTTGACTGTTTCTTTAAGATTGGCTTCTCTTAAGTGGCATTCATCATGTAAACATCGGTGTTGACAAGTCGCTCAGGAGAGGACCCAGCATGTCACTGTGCACCCATATAGGGGTGGATGACAAGGTGGCCCCCAGACTTCTGTACCACCCTGGGAGCATCGGTCTCATTGCAAAATCTGCTGCTAGATGATGCCCTACATGTTTGTGCCGAGTTGACCGAGGGTCTCCTCCATGCCACTCCATCCTGAGACAGACTTGAGTATCTGAAGAAGCTTCAAGGATTTGCATTGCAAGGATTCCAAATGAAAGAACCTGTCACTGCAAAGGCTGCATTGTTCAAATGTGGGCACCAAGTGTCTCTGCCACCCACTGACCAGTGGTGCCCTGGTCTCCAATCATATGTCTTTAGAAGTCTTGAGGCCTGCAGCCTCCACCTTGTTTGTGCTCCAAGTGAGGCAAATCTTCAGTAAAGATGGCACAGTCAGTAACTTGGTGGTCTTTGCTGAAATATTCAGTTTTGCTGAGGGCTTGCTGAAGTTTTGTGGCAGAGATGCACAGACTGTCGTGGCAAGAACAGCTAGAAGTCAGTAGTCAACCCGACTCATTGAGCCACCCTGGGACACCAATTAATGTAATTGATGTCCTTCGAAAACAGCAGGACCCCATAGGGGGAATGTACCCTCCATACAGACAATGGAGTTAAACTGAGCTCCTCAGAGCCACGAGGCAGCGTTGCTAACCACTGTGCCCTCCATGACATAAGACAGAAGGCATTCAAGAGTGGTAGGGCTACCCAATGCCTTCACAAGTGCCCTCTGGTTCAACAGAACGATCACGTTCTGCTTCTTTGTGGTTGACCTCATGGCCACTGGCAACACGTGTGTCATGGAAAGCTGCCATCTGGAAGAAATCCTCCTGATGCAGCAGCAGGTTCATGAGGGCCGGCGTGTGAAGGGTCAGCCATACAGAGGAGAGGTCAGCCGCTGCTGCCCGCCTTGGCCAAGGAAGTAAATGGAAAAACATGGGAGAGCAGGCGCACAGCTTGTCTGCTGGCTCATTAAAAAGCTATTAACGTGGCGCTTGAAGCCCCAAAAACAAGTAAGCACTAAACTGGAACCCTGATGCTGCACATGAATTACACGAGCTATGGCCTCTTAGACCAGAAGGACCACAAAAAAAACAAAACACAAACCTGAGAGAGTGAAGAAAAGGCATGAAAACGGAGGATGTGGGTGACCTGCAGGGCACAGAGTGGCTCAGCTTATGGGCAGTGTCCGCGCATTACCAAATTTAAGTTGAAGCACCCTTGAAATCAAAGCAGCGCCATTTATATGGTTGTAAAGGAGAGCGCTTACCGTTTATGTGTTGAGGGCGCTGTCGTAGGAACGCGGGGCCGTCTAGCGGGTGAGCGCTGTGAGGCGCGGGGTGTCTGGACACACGTGGAGCCGGTATAATGGCCAGTAGCCTACGGGCTCCACCGCACGTGCTCATTTTTACACGCCGGTGTCCTCGCAGCCCTCCCAGTGCAGGCGGTTTAAAGTGCGGCACGCCTAAGAGAGAAAGCCGGCATTTGTTTGAATCAGAGATGGGGATCCCATAACGGTAAAGAAATGATTTTACTTACTGGTGAGTCGGCAACAGGTGTGCTTGAGCTCAGCATAGCCGCTGGCCGTCCCGGAGGGTTCGGTTTTAAATACATAGTTGCTGTCGCGGCGCGTACCGTCTACCGGGATAGGTGCATAAAGTAGACGGGTTGGCAGATTGGCTGGCCAATCGTGCCGGTTATATTTAAGGAGTTACCGGCCAACAGGGGTCGTCAGCGGACCTAAGAGCGAGGTAGGAGTAAGCACTGCTCAGCTATTTGGAGGAGCAGTTGTAATTCTGCCGGCTTTTGCATATATTCTTTTGTATACTGTATATTATTTTTGTATATAAAGTCATATATCGCCTAGTGATCGTTTTGGTGGAAGTGTATATACTTATTTGGTGCAATTGGGTTTTTGTTTTTTTTTGTATATACACACTCTTTTTTCTTTTCTTGTGCATTTTTCTTTCCTGCTGGAGGAACGTCTTGAGCCAGGGATAAAAGCAGAGGACCTTCATTATTGGAGTGTGTGTGTGTGTGTGTGTGTGTGTGTGTGTAGTTTTTGTAGGAGTGCACCGTATTTTTTCCTTTCTGTTTGTTTTTATTTCTCTTTGAAGTGTCAGTGTTGAAGGACTGTGTCTCAAAGCCCACCTGACCCTACTGCATTTTGGTTGTACAGCACACTTGTGAATAAACTGGCACCACTCACCCTTCAGTTTTCGTCTGTGTCTCATCTCTCCACTGATCCCGTTCGGTTCATGAACTATCAGATGTCCAGAGTGTAGGCTGGGGCCACTTCCCACTACACGGGATATCACAGTTAGGTTCCAATGGCCCGCTCACGTGACAGTGTCAGTGTGTGCTCATGTCCTGCATGCTATTCTGTGGGTTCAAGCGGCGCTCACTGCACTTGAGCGGGCGCCTGGGCTGCCAAGCATCTGGCCCTGCCAGTGAGTAGCCATCGTGTGTTGTATGCCGGACACAGGGGGCGGCTAAGCGTGTGGTCACCCCACGAGCCGGTGAAGGGCCACCGAGATCACAGGCCCAATGTGGGGACTCTGCCCACGGAGCTGATTTTTCACTTCATTTGACCCGTTGAGACACTCAGCAGATAGTGGACCCGGGTTCAAGGCAGTCAAGGACCCCAAGTCATGAAAACTCAGCAAAGCAGACAGGCCCACTTGCTGGAGGTCTCTTGTCAGACGGTGGGCCTGTGCTTGAGTCACACGTTAGGAAGTTACAACAAGAATTGCTGCACAGGCAGTCACGCCGCAGGGGTCGTATTTCACAAAGTCTGAACAAGCATGGAAGAGCGCAAAGGGCACACACGCTGCTCTGTCTGCTCGAGGACGCCCTCGGCCACTGTAATGTGACCACAAAGTATCAGAACTTCGAAGGTCAAACAAGGTCTGAAGGGGGACGGCTGATCTCCTCCTTACGTGTGGCACCTCGTCACAAAGCACTTTACCTGCTGTCAGGGGGCCAGAAGAAATGGGCCGCTTGATGGCGAGACCCTGGCTCAGTCTGCACTGCCTTGACACCCACTCTCTCGTAGACTAAGGGCTTAAAGACATTCATGGACATTTAAATATGAACTGTTCGTAGACCCTGAAGCTGGTCATGTGGCCTGGGCTCGCTGTGTTCCATGACTTTGAACCTTCCTCACCACAGTGCGCAAACGTCCTTCTGGATGGGCCTCACATGAAGTGTGTATTTGGTGCCCTCCGCTGCCTTGGCCTTCCTGTGTCTGGCGCTGTAAAGCAGACCTCATTAAGGTCGTCTGTTATCAGGGTGCTCAGGTGGTCACCATGAAAGCCACCTCTGGTTGTAGAGCAAAGGCTGTGAAAGGCTGTCATCTTGATTTGGAGCTTAGCATGGCCTTCACTCACTTGCTATTCAACTCTCCCTGGCACGCCGGGCTTACGGGCAGCACGGGCCAGGTGTGCCCTCTGGAGACTTCTTCTCTGTTGTCTTTGCTGGACTTTCGTCCATGTCTTGCACAGCTGCACAAGCAGAGGAGGAGGAGCCCAGCACTGGTGGACTTTCACCGCTCCCACAGTCTCTTGCATTAGTCTAGACGGCAGAGTGCCATGAAAGGGCGCCCGAGTCCACATTACGGCAGACGTCTGGCTTTGCTGCTCCCAGATGGGGCCATGCGGAGTCTCCTGTTTCTAAACTTTCCTTGGCAGGTCTGGAAGGGAGCTGTGGGAAGCGAAAGTAAAGCCATGCCAGCCAGGCTTGTGACCCATGCAGGGACCTGTGCCAGCAGTCACTCATGTCACAGTGGGAGTCACTGATCACTGCAGCGTGAGATGGCGGACACACATCCCTTTCTCGTTCTCTTCCTGCGTCTGCCTGTGACCCCCGTTGGGTACATTCTGGCACTGCCCTTGGGTGACTTTAGCAGTGACACAAAGTCACTGGGATGGACGTCGGATTCCTTCAATACTGGACTGGTCAAACAGGTGACAAAATGGACAAGTGGATTTGATTGCTTGCCTGTCTGTCTTTGTCTTCCATGAGCCTCTGGCCCTTCTGCCCCCCCAAGGCGTGTTGTGAGGGGCTGCGGTGCCAAGTTGAGCTGCATTAAAGTCACCAGACCACTCAGACCTTGTATAAGTTGCTCTGGATAAAAGTACTATGAAGAGAGTGAACCGCAGCAGTCCAAGCGAGTGTGGCCGCGTTTTATTCAACTGCATGGACAAGGCCTAAAGCTCAAAGTGGTGCCCATTTGTAGGCCCGCGGGCCTTTTATAAATGTAAATGAAGCGATGCTCCTGCTCCCGCCAGGCCAGATGCTCTCAGATGTATGCCAGTCATCTTGCCAAGAGTGGCTTTGCCAAGTGCCTCAGCTTTCTGTGAAGAGAATTTTCTGAAGGTTGTCACCTCTACAAGATGCTAGCAGTGCTGCCTGGGAAAATTAGCGGCAAAGCCTGAGTGACCTGTCACCGACTGAGCCTGGTCTTTTAAAACAGCCTTCTGTGAGTGACACTGAGTGCTGGCACTTTTGTTACCTGTGGGACTTTAGGAGAGCCGCACTCAAGCAGGAACAAACAACACGAGAACAGTGGAGCTCTTAGCCGCCTGAGAGCCCAGTCGGTGACATACTTGTGGCTAATGGCACATGACGAGGTTGGCCTCACTCTTTAATTGCGCTCATTAAAACACAAAGGCTGCCAGGACTGGATGGCACGCTCAAGATGAGGTCTGTGTACAAAATGAGAGACAGGCAGTCCAGAGCACTGGAGGGGGTGATTCTCAACCGTATCCAAGTCCAGTGGCCACTCTTATTAAATGCCCACACTATTTAGATTTAAGCATGACCTTTGAAATGGCCTGACATGTCCTGCTTCATGGGCAGCGAGTCTCTTTGACTTGTCTGTGACGCTTTTGGATTTGTTCAATCAGATGGTCATTGTACTAATGGAGCCTTTGCTTTTTAGTGTATAGAAGACACTGAAATGTGGAATCACATGAGCTGCAGCACGACTGCCCGGCGGACACTAGGTCTTAATTGGAGGCCCACATCGTCTGTCCATTTTTGGAACCTGCTTTGTTTATTATATGACCCTGGGGAAGTGGAGCATGCACTGGCACCATGGCCAGTCCAGAAAGGGGTGCCAATCTATCGATAAAACACTCTGCCCCCCACCCACCATGTTTACAGGCCAAAAGCACAAGAGCTCATCCCGATTGTAAATTCAGGTTTGAGCGAATCAGCCTGCTTCCAAAAAATGTGCTGTGCCACGAGTGGAGGGCCAGCAGCCGCACTGAAGGACCTGCCTGCATGTGAATGACGGAGCTCAGTTACGCCGAGAAAGATGCAACACAACAAAAGACAGAGGTGAAGACACAAACGCCTGCGGAGGGGATGACATTCCGCCTTCCGAAAGCCAATCAGGCCCCTCAGTGGGTCGCCGTGTCTGGACTGCGTCCTCTTATCGCTGCCTCGCCCCATCTCCCTTGAAGCAGGTGTTCCCACGCATCCCGCTCAGTGTTTCCCAAGGCCTCTGTCACCGTTGGAAGGCTGACAGTGTCCAGAGCTTCCGCTCTTCGGCTCACTCAACTCGCTCACATGTGACCTTCTCCACATTCCTCGCTGAGAGCTTTTTGTTTGGCTTTGTGGTCCCAACCCTCAGCTCTCGCTCCGCGTTCCACTCGCGTCTTATCTGTGCTCCTTCTCAGCTCCCGATCATCACTCACGACCGACGTCGTCTGCTGCCCACCAGCAGCCCCTGCACTCCGGGCCTCAGAGCTCCATTTGTGACGTGTCGTGCTTGGAGGAGAGTGACAAGTCTGGG
>JANRMT010062823.1:26529765-26554400 GCA_026402145.1 Polypterus bichir lapradei | reverse complement strand
CTCTCTCTTTTTCCTCTCTCCCTCCTCTTTCTCTCCCTCCTTTCTCTCTCTCTTCCTCTCTCTCTCTCCCTCCTCTTTCTCTCTCTCCTCTTTTTCTCTCTCTCTTCCTCTCTCTCTCTTTTTTCCTCTCTCCCTCCTCTCTTTCTCTCTCTATCTCTTTCTGTCTCTCTCTCTCTTTTTTCTTTTCTCTTTTTTTACATTTTACTCTTTTTCTAAATCTCATCACGACACACAAGAAGACACAGGCCAGCAAATCAGTGGGCCACCTGACACCCACGGCCAAGAGGCCAGAAGAGAGACTTGTCACAGCACTTTAGACCAGGAGTGACTTCATGAGTCTCACCCAACACAAAAGCCACTCGGCTTGTGACCACCAACTTCATGGGGGTATCCACGAACCTCAGGGGACACACATCTTCTACTGCGTGTGAACCCAGAAGAAAACCGAAAAGACCAAAATAGGGGGAAAGACGTAACGAGTGGCAGAATGAGCCCAAGAAGTGGGCGACGATGGGGTCACTCAAAGCAGGGCAGACTCTACTCGGGTCTCGGCACCATAGCTGACCACTGACGCTGCTGGATGACAGGAGGTCATTCCTGGACTCACCTCCTGCTGCCCCCCATCTCTCATACTCTGGCCTTGTTTGTTTGCGGTGGTCTGGTGCCTTTCAACAGCTCTCTTGCCAACTCCACCAACCTCCTTCAGGGACTACTGTACCCTTTAAATGCCATACTGGTGCCATTGATGACCAGGCTCAGGAATGATATCTGTGGTCAGCATCATCAGGCTACAGTACCACCTAGGGGTCTTTGGTATCCATACACTCCTAACACTTGCATTGCCCTTAATTTAGTAGACTGGATTGCCCACACAATTTGAGGGACAGCCTAGCATAGCCACAAGAACCCATGTGCCCAAGAGGCATTGCCATGGCTGGCATTCTCTAACTGGCATCAATCGCTCTCTCTTAAGGGAGGCTCAGGCAACCTTGGAAGGTCACCTTCCATCCAAGCTTCATCTGCCCTTCAAGAATACCAGTGGCCTGGCAGCTTATGGCACCCATGATCTCATCCTGGCATGGCAAAGATTCCTCTGTTTTTGTTGATGGTTTAAAAATGTGTTTTTAGATTTTGAGCTGGCTGTCTTACCTCGCCCCAAATTCTGGGACAGCACCCCTTGCCAGACAGTGACATCACCATGACCTGCCAGCACCCGCACAGTCACACCCCTTGGGCTCCGGCACCTGAGCGATTGAGTGCCTCCCTCACAACAGTCAAGATGGCAGGGTGATGACAGACAAGAGCCCAGATGCCCTCCTATTGAGCATCACATCACACGTGTCACTAATTTCTCTTGATTAAACCAGAAGAGTTAAGTTTTAATTACTCGATCCAAATAGCAAAAGACGCACAATGGCACCCGGCAAACAGCTGGCATCGGCCCTGCTTTGTTCTCCTCTCTTTGGCTGGGATGTCGTCTCGCTGCGGCAATGTGCCCACCTTAAGCACACTCAGTTGAGCTCACATGTCCAGTGGGTCCTCAGCTGACTAATTAATTGGTCGGTCAATATGCCATCACCCTGAAACCGCAGTCATTTCTCCTGATGGCCCATCCTTCTTTTATGTCAACTATGCCATTATGAAGACTCCCAGTGGGCACTGGGTTTTCGTGGTTTGTATCAAGTCCATTGGCTCATGCCCTTGTTTTCTTAGCCTGGCTTTGGTGCCATCTCATAGTGCAAGTCACCAGCTGTCCATTTCCCTCAGGTATCCTCAGCCTTCAAAGTTAGGGTTAGCGTGGTAGCTTTTTGCCCATCAAGAAGGCCAGTCAGTTGTGCCCACACATTATGAGACTGTGCCCATGTTCCATGCCACCTCCTATCTCCTATCTGCTACACACTTTCAGATTTCTTCAGAACAGCAGTGGCACTGAATCCTATTAGCAGACATAATCGGCATGACAGGAAGTCACGTTCCATGTCACAGGAGGCGACTTCATAGAGTGACAGTGACAGTGACCTCAACAGCAAAGCCAGTGTGGCCCTGAGAGTTGTAAGTCAGCACTTGCACAGCCTTACAAATCCCAGAGGTGCCACCTTACCCTTCACTATCCACTGAATTGCTGCGTGACTGGCACTGCCCAGGGTGACCTGCTGATTTTTGTGAGCCAAAGGCTGGGCAACAAGGGAATATGCAAATGAGAAAGTCTGGCCCCCTTTACTGGACGTCTGGTTATACACTGCAGTGCCCATCTCTGGTTGCTGCTCTGTGTACCCGCACACTAATTCCTGGCACACAATCCCATTCCACTTTCGCTTTGTCCTTATTTGCTTTGACGCCAAACACTCACACTGACTGCCTAATCCAGAACTGGCACACAAATCCCCACCACCCCACTGGCCACAAGCCCACAGTGTGGTTTCAGACCACCATAGACAGATTGGCAAACTCAACTACCCATACCAGGAAAAAAATAACAGAAGAGTTGTGATGGCAGGCAGGCAAGAGAGGAGGACACAACAAACCCCCGGGGGTCAGTCATCTGAGACAGCGTCGCACCTCACACATCCAAGGGCCACGGCCATAGAATGAACCTCTGTACCTTTTGGACGGGGTGTGGGTGTCCGCATGCTGTGCCACCTTTATGGTGGTCTGCTCTAGTAAGTTAGACTGAGTCGGGACGTAGGAGGAGGACTGGAAGTGGATGGGCTAAGCTGCAGACCCTCCGTAGCTCCCCACGTATTCGGTTCCGTGAAATCAGAGCAGCAGGATGTCCCATGAAAGGACTGCTGGTGTAAAAAGAGAAGCCAAAGGGCACAGCGTGCACCTGAGTGCTTAAGACATGGGCGCAAGGGGAAAAGCACCAGTGCTGTGGGCCACTGTCACCAAATTGGGTTCCTCGGCTGACCCCTGAGTGAAACTCTTTGGGCAGGAGCCTGATGTTCATAGCACCCACCTGTCTCTATCCCAGGAGGCTGCCCTGGGCACAGAGGGGGCACACGATCAGTGTCTGCAGCTGTGGACTGTACACTTGGGTAGGGATAAACCTTGGTGGGATGGATGGCAAAGACGAGATTCCAGTGCTAATAACGGGCAGGCTGCAGTCGCTTCAGATCACTTTTAACTGCAGAAATCTCCGCACATTCAGCGCCCGTCACTTAGCCGACGTTTCACTGAATGTGCCTACGTACTCACGCTCATGTTCAGGGCTTGCTGCACTCGCCAGACATGCCAAGTCCATCTAATTGACATATTGGTGTTGAGCTGACACACTGGCTGACGGAACCCATGAAATCCTAAATGATATCACAACCCCGTGGAATGTTAACAAAAGCATGGAAGACTGAATGGCATTCCAAAGAAATAAGAGCCTCGACCCACATGTCGACTCAGGAACCTTTAGTGAAGGTGTGATGCCCTCTCACCAGCTGCTTTCCTGGCACAGGTTTGGCACGTTTGGAGAGCCCTTGCCAATTCGGGCCCACCAATGGCCACATGCCAGTGCATATCTGCTGCCTCCTGTTTCGGAAGAAGCTCCTTTCAGCACTTCATTAGGGTGCCGTCCGGTGTCCCCATGCGTGTCCTGGCGCCGCAGTCCATAGAACGGCTGTTCACCTGAAAAGTAACAGGGCGGAGTCTCCCGATTCAATAATAATAATCATAATAATAATAATAATGAAAGGCAGGCTGGAGGCCACGGGGGGCTCATATTTTCGAGACCCCATGGGGTTTGTGGAGGAGGTCTCCTGGAGGAGCGCACGTGTCCCAACTCCAATTCCTTTGCCTCAGCCCTCGCCTTCGTATAAATAGCAGCAAAGCGGTCGGCCCTCACAGCGGCTCTTGGGGGAGGAGAGGAGGAGGAGGAGGAGGAGGAGGAGGACAAGGAGGAGGAGGAGGAGGAGGAGGAGGAGGAGGAGGAAGTTAGACGGGGGACACCGCTAATCGGCACTAAACATGCCATTCGGCGCTCTTGTGGATTTTAACGCCATCTGAAGTCTCCCTACTTTGGATCTCACACAGCGACGGATTTATCGGCTTCTGAGCAGGGGATCGCGCTACGCCAGGAGGACGGCGGAGAGACGAGCAAGTATCGCCCACAGCGACACCCTTCCCATGGTCGCTCTTTCCAGAGTCCGGAGGGCTCCATGCCGTTTCATGTGACGCGGAGAAAGTGTGCAGCAGCGCCGGAGCGATCGAGCGCGGTCCCCGAATTCGAGTGAAGTTTGCATCCAGCCCGGGCCCGGACGGCTTTTGCACCATTTGCTTGGCTCGCGGAGAGCTGAGACAAACAGACAATGCACTTACTGGACTTTTCCTTTTTGCTCATCTACACTGCAGTCGCTTTCGGTGACACCGCTTTCGAGTGGACCCAGGACTACGACTACGACCAGGACCAGGGGGACACAAAGGTGAGTAAGGCGCCCCGTGCGTGTGCTCCGCCCCGGCGCGTTAGCCTGCCAGGACCGTTATATTTCAGAGCCTGCGGGGCTCAGCAGCCCGGGAGAGGTGCGCTGCACCGTCGGCCGGGAATCCCCCCGGAAGACCGGATGGCATGCCAGAGTGTGACTGGCCCCGAAGCGCCTACGCCGGCGGGGAGTTCCAGTAACGTTCAGCTCGCCCTGATTGATTTCCACGTTAACGGCCGTGAAAGTCCTCGCTTGTCACGGAAGAAGATAATGAGACTCGGCGCGTGCCGGGGAGGGTCAGGCTGGGATTAACGTTTCACTCGCTGAGCTGTCGGGCTCAAGTGTACCTTTCATCGCACCTTTGTGATGTTGTCACTCCGTGCTCGGTTTGCTTGAGGGTGACGAGCTGTCGCGCTAGTTAGGGATTCCGCTTCGCAACTCGCTCGGAGTTTCCGCGCTGGTCCCGTGCCCTGCAGTGCCGTTCGCCTTTGACTCCGGGCCCCCGACTGAGTGTGGGCACGTGAATGACGCAGTGGGGCATACCGGTTAAGACTCTGGACTTCAGACCCCTGAGGTTGTGGGTTCAAATGACGTTACGGGCACTGTGTGACCCTGAGCAAGTCACGTCACCTTCTGCGCTCCATTGTCGAAACAAAGTAGGG
This sequence comes from Polypterus bichir lapradei, assembly GCA_026402145.1. NCBI lineage: Eukaryota > Metazoa > Chordata > Cladistia > Polypteriformes > Polypteridae > Polypterus > Polypterus bichir. Next base: position 26,549,332 of record JANRMT010062823.1, on the reverse strand, counting down.
GTCGCAAATGTGTCAAAGTGTCTTTGAATTAAAGCTTCAGCTACGTAAATAAATACAAAGAGGTGGGCTGGTGTTCCGACTGGGGATGGTTCCCAGCATGGCTTGCAACCCTGCAGTCAAAATTGGAGTCCTGCAAAGGGACCAAGGGATGTGCGCCGCCTGTAACATCGAACACTTACTGTGGCACCTCTGCTTCTTTTAGTTCATCGTTTTGTTCTGGAGGAGATCCCGAGGTATTTAGCGGGCATGTGTCGAAACTGGGAGTGTCGGCCGCCTTTGCTGCAGGTATGTTAATAGTCTGTTATTAGTAATCAAAGCCTAAGCGGCACGAAACGAGCTCAAGCTGGAGCTCAAGCTGGAAGAAGCAGGGCGGCCGGAGAATGCCGTGGGAGAGAACGTCCTGCTGCGCAATCGTGCGTCTCTCGAGGCAGAAGGAAGCCAAACTGGGGGCATCGGACCTACTGATTTCTGTATTGGCAAGATCCCAACTGTGGCAGATCTGGCACGGGCCTCCTGTCGTTAGGTAGACTCACCTGAGCGAGTTCACAGATACACCGTCCCGTGGCCGCACGTCTCCATCCTTCACTGTGCTGAGAAGGAGATGCGGTCACAAAGGCAGCGGCCCGTCCCGGACAGAAAGCCAGCGTGTCTGTGCTGCGGTTTTCGGAGTGAGCACACCATGCTAGTGTAAAACTCCATGTTGTTGGTGTTGGGTGGAATGAACGAAGTGCGAACGGCCACCGGGCGCTTCCCGCCATCTCAGCATCCTTCCGTGTGTGTGTTTATCTGAGAGGCCCGGCGCATAAGTTTATTATAATCTGACCTTTCAATGATGAGACCTGAGTGAAGGGAGGAGCGACTGGGGACCGCGAGAGAATCTTCAGCTGAGAGCAAAAGAGAAAACACGCGTGTGAACTTAAAGGAGCACAGACAACGTCCATGACGCCACTGCATTGTCCCTTAAGGCGTTGAGGTTTCGTACACGCGGTGTCGATCTGGAGGTCCCTGCGGTGCAGGCTTCGACGATCCAAACGCACAGCCACGTCCCGGGTGCAGGGGGGCAGCTTATCCCTAACAGTGGGATTCATGGGACCGAAGGACAAACAATCTTATGGCACAAGATCGGAGTCGAGAAGAGCGCACTGAGCGGCAGCGCTGGAGCGCCAGGGGCTTCACCTTTCTACTGCTTGCCAGGCCCTGAGGGCCGAGGGACTGGCAGTCCTGCCCTCTTTCTTCGTCGCTTATCCAGTGCATTTCCGCGTCTGCTGAGGAGAACCCCGTCGGTACACCTGCGCAGGTATCCGCGTGACTGTGCGCGCTTAATGGTCGAGCTGAAGGTGCAGTGCCGCTGTTTGGCTGGTGGGGATGGCGGACTGAAACTGGGCGGACGATCAGAGACAGACAGCCAGACAGAAAGACAGATAGACAGAGTGAAAGGCACTATATAATAGATAGATAGATAGATAGATAGATAGATAGATAGATAGATAGATAGATAGATAGATAGATAGATAGATAGATAGAGTGAAAGGCACTATATCATGGAGCAGGCAGTGACAGTCGGGGAGAAGAGAAGGGCGCGATGTCGTGTCTGTCGGTCTGTCTGTCTGTCTGTCACATCTCTTATACACAGAAGCTCCTTCCCTGTCTCTCTTCTGTCTGTCCGTCTCATTTATTGGTTTGTCTGTCGGCCATGAGGGTCACGCGGGCCGCTTTAGGTCCACTCGGCAGATGGCACGTCACCCCTATAAGGAGGTGCTGCCCATTTGCAGGGATTGCCCCACGTGGAGCCTCGCTTCTTTCTTCAAGCTATTGATTGATTGATTTTGAAAGGTTTGCTTAGTTTCATTTTGTTTGTTTTAATTTAACAAAGATTTCTTTTTACCGATGGGCAGCGGAGGTTTATGCGCAAAGCAGCGGGTCACTCGATGATGCAAATGTCCGTTTAGGCAGATCAAGAAGTCGGGAATGTGGATCCTTTTGTTTTCTTAAATGAAACTCGTCTTTTCCGTTGTTCGGTCGAGCGATTAACGAGACCCTTTGTCATCACCTGAGGCCTTGGCAGCAGCAGGCTGAGCCACAAAGCTCTGACTGAATGAATTCAGAAACTCGGTGTCAAAATAAACACGAAATGAAGCGAAATTTCAAAATGATGTCCCATGGGTAGTGTGGGCGCCATAAAGGAAAAGCCCAACAGAAATGGCCTGTGAGTGGGACTCGAGGTGACACCGCGGAGCTGTCCAACAGGGGGTGCTGTACCCACCTTCTCATTTGTGTTCTCCTTGCACCCCACATCTGGGACTCAGAAATTAGGGTTTGGGTGTCCTGTTTGTGAGGGGCTGCCAAGAGGACCTCACCGAGATGCCATTTTGTGTTAAGCAGATCGCTGCTCCCCCCCTCCATGACTGGCACCGTCCTTCTGCTCGACTTTAATTTTTATTTTGTCTCTCCGTACTTCCTTGCTTATGTCCTTTTAGTTGTTATAGGGTGTCCCCTTGGTCTTCACCTGTGTCTTGTCACATTTGGTCACCAGTATCAGCTTCTACCCACCACTGAGTGTCCATAAAGGAACGAATGACCAGCCAGTTCAGGTGTCCCATTGATTTGGGGGATTAAGGTGGCCAGTGATGCTGTTGCTGCCTGCTGAACTTGCCTTTTTTGATGCCACTGCACATTGGGCTGTTAACATCGCCCGGCATGTGCAAGTGAGGAATATGCATGAGCATGCCAAGTGATGGAAGGATGCCCAAGGTTGGTTCTTGACTTGCACCTGATCCTACGGGGATTGGACTCCCAAACCACAGGTGGCTCATGAAGTGGATTGACTGCCGCCATCTTGATATCCTCAGTGTGATGCTTCCTTCTGTCATCTCTGTATATGGTGCCACCCTACTGCAGTCCTTTTCTTGCTACTTGGCCCCATCTCGTGACCACTGCCAGGTCCCAGTCATCACCCTACTCTGTGTGCTGCACTTTGTGCTCCTTCAAGTCTCCAGTTGGCTCTCGGATGTTTCCACATTTCCTCCAATTCTGCCTCAGATTTGACTTCGACAGCATGCCCTGCCCTCACTCCCCTGGCACTCCATTTTACAAACACTGGTTGCATGCCATGTTGTGTGTGTGGCATGAGCCGTGTGGCCATTGTCCACTCCAGTGACTTCAGACTTGGGCAGGTCGGCCTATGGGGTGGTCCCCAACCTATTAGGAGGTCTCATGGCACAAAGCAGCAGTGGTGAAGTGGGCAGATTCCTGTGCCTGCTGCCAGGTCTGAGATTTGGCCTGCGGTCAAGGCGGAGTAGAAAATGTCATAACACGCCGGCACTTGGCAACAGTAGCAGCCAAGCTGCCAAGAGAAACCTCTGAGATGCGAGCGGAGAAAGAAAACAAGCAGCCCGCCTCTTGCCCCCTGGCACTTCTGTCAGCTGTGTTTGGTTACCTGCACATGTGTCAGAGCCAAAATAGCACAGCTGCTTGATAATCTGTAGATGGGGCAGCTGGGCTGGCATCGCTGCTTCATAAACTACCCCCACTTCACCTAGGGCATTGCAGTTGTGCCTGAAATTTGGCACACAGAGTGAAAATCATCCATGAGGTGTGCCAGCCTGAGAGCCACAACGGTCAGTTCTATCTGCAGAGTGGGTGGCAGCAAGTGACAGGCAAGCCTCTAGGCTGATCTTAAACAGCCGAGGTGCCAGGCAGTAGCAGTGCATGTGCATTTTATGAGCCCCCAGAAGAAACTGAAACCCAGAATGTGACGGGCATATGACTGGCATAGATTCAGCCACAGCAGCAGGAATACAGACAAGCATGAATATGTTGGGGCACATCGCACACACGCTGGGCATGTGAAGGGCGTGTGCCATACAGAGACCAATTGCACAAAAACACACTGGACACATGAGGATCACGTCATGCATGAGCCACGCTGGGCACACAGAGTACATGTGAGGGGCATGAGACAAACAGACTGCAGCATGCACATTGGCATGCTGTCCGCAGGGTCCACCTGGCAGCTCACTCGTGAGCCACGGCTCTGCGCCAGGCTGCTCCAGCTCAGGGTTAAATTCCGGTGAACGCTGAGCCACAAACATTTCTAATCACAAAAGCGGCAACAAAACTTTAATTGCTGGCTCCAAACTGGAAAGGCAACATTTTTTCTTGCTGAGATCTTCGAGGTTAAAAGTCGCGAGCCGTAAAATCCTTCATTTGTGCGCCTTTTTGTCCAAACAGCACGGAGACAAGCGTGCATTCCGGCCGTGTCGTGCAGCTGTCGGCCTCATCGTTCTTCATCCGCGCTGTCATCTCCAGCGGCAGGGCCTGGCACGGTGCCACCGTGGAGCTCTAGTCACATGAACTCGACACCCTGGCATTAACGATGGCACATCTCAAGGCTGGCAGCATGAGCGCATGACATTCTAGAGGCGATTGTAGAAGTGACGAGATACTAGTGAGCCCCTTTATGTAGCACCCTTTTGAAAGAGGCTGTGCCCATTGACGTCACCGACAGCGTGTGGCTTTTGTTGTTGACACTCTCGAATTTGATAAATGTGAAAGGCGCTATATAAAATGCAGATTGATCAGCTGTTTGCTTTAATCCAGCGCAGATTGGTTTTTGTCCCTATTGAGTGGCATCAAGTTCAGAGGCTCATAACGTTCTGAACGCCACAAGACGGGGGGGCCATAAGGACTTCAAGCTTTACTAACACTTCAGATTTCCTAACGTGTGCTGCACCTTAGCCACCCCGGTGGGGGTTCAATTAAATAGTAACACAGGTAGGCACAGTGGTTGGCACCAAGTTCTTGGAACCTGCATGTTCATCACAGGTTTGTCACCAGAGACACACCCAGAAGCCAACAAATGCCAGGCTTGCTGGAAGATTGGCAAGTGTCTACTGTGAGATGCTTAGTCACAAGGAACAACCAAAAGATGCCATCAGGGGAGCAACGGCGCTTTAGAGGATGTCGGGGAGGTAAGGGTAACAAACGATGGCTCACACTCAGAATGGGCACAGAAGCACAAACACGATGAGGCACACTGGGCAGGCGGCATCACTAAATAAGGAGATCTGGCAGGACTCGAGCCAAAACTAAATAATGGATGACCACGGGCAGCTTTTAAGGCGGGTGCAGAGATGTACATCGGGCATGTTTAGCTCCTGTATGTCATTTGCAGTCACCTCCTGCCCCTTGCAGACATCAGGTTAGGGTCCTCTTCTAGGTCTGGCCATATGAAGATTGTACGCATGACAAGACCACCTCGAAAACAAACAGCTTGAGGGAGGACTGTGGGATTCAAAAGTCTTAAGGGTCTTCAGGCAAGCACTGCATGTGCCGGTAGAGATGCCAGGCAGAGCAGAGATCCAGGCTTAGCTTTGGTGTTGGTCATCCTCTAGTGGTGAAGAACTTACTCTTCTTTCCACCGATGGCCTCTTTGGACTTCTTAAGAAGTGGCATCTTAGGGGAGGACACTGAGGTTTGAGAACAGGAAGTAGACTGGCATAGCCAAGACACTGAGACGACCAGGCAGCAAACTGAAGGGTAAATTGAGGATGTGGGCATGGGGGGCATCCACAAGTGGCCACTGTGTCGCATCTAGTGCAAGTGGGCTGAGGCATAAGTCTGGGAAACCCAATAGCCACAAGGAATGGCGTGGTGAGCCAGTAGGAGGAGGTGGAAGTGGGTAGTTGGGCACTACGTATCACTGGCACCTTCAGGTGTGGCTTTGGGATGGGCAGTCAGCTCTGCTTACATCAGGGTCTCCAAAGTGGCAGGCAGGTACTTGTCATCTGGCTCCAGAGGCAGCGGTCAGGCTTCTGTGAGTAGAGGGGACAGTAGTGCCAGGAGGTGGGGATGAGTGTCCCATCTAATCAGAGTTCTCCATCAGGGCCAAAGTCCACTCTGATTTGCATTGTTGTCACCCTCAATGTTTCTAAACTTCTGCTTCTGTCCCCAGGATGATCCCGTCCCAACTATAGAAGAGCAGTTGCGATTGGCATCCAGTGTGGACGAGCTGATGAAAATCATCTACCCCGAGTACTGGACGATGCTCAAGTGCCAGTCAAAGAGGGGAGGACGCTTCCACTTCAAGGAGCCCAGTGCCTCGGACGTGGGACAAGAAGATGAGCCCATGGCATTCGCCGCAGCACATTACAACTTTGAGATTTTTAAAAGTAAGTGTGAAGCGCTGGCCTTGGTATTTTGTGGGTGTGACGATGACGTCCACTTCAGTGACCACACAAGCCTTTCAGGTCTGCTGCTGATGAAGGGCTCGTCCTGTTAAAAGTCGTGGCCGTGAGTTTGACCTGCGAGTCGCTGAGGGAGCCTGGCACTCTGCTCTTTATAAATACCAGTTCAGTGAAATGCCACAAAATGAGACGAGGAGTTGGGTGAAGGTAAGCGAGGGTGACCAAGTGACAAGCAAGAGCCAAGACGCAGGTGGGCCGCTCAAGTTCGGTAGGCCCGTGGCTCTTGCTTGGCTGCTGCTCTGGCGGGACGCCTGTCCCAGGCGGGCGGATGGACAGACGGGCGCCCTACTGGAGTGCGGCACGGCACCGAACTGTTAAGTGTTCTGTTTACGTCGGCCTGAACGAAAGGGCAGCGGCGTGACTCGACTCGCTCGCATTCCAGCGGCATGAAGAGGGGGCCGCGTTACGCAACGACGTCGTACGAAAGGGAAATGAAAAGCAGGCAAGGATGAAGTCATCCGTTTGGGTAAAGCCCTGCCAAAGCCAAATTATCTTATTGATCCTTAAGTGTGCCTGTCACACGAACGGCACACTTGGCGGCACACTTGACGGCACACGTGGGCCTCTGTCCTCTCCCTAGCTGCAGCCTGGCACTAGAGGGCGCCAGGGAGAACTCCAGCTATACAGGGCATGAACTAAAAAAATACCCCCAAATGACGGAGTGAGATTCATCCTGGTATTGGTGGGAAGCAAAAGTGGCATCTGTCCACCCGATGAAAAGCCAGTATAAAGAAAGTGTAAGCTGGTTTGCCACCTGGTCGCCCTCCCTTCATATTCAAATGTGTGCTGACAGGGGTGACGGCAGGATGACGACGGGTGGGGCGGGGAGGGGGGGTTGGTGGGCTCGCCTTGGCTGGGGCACACAGGGCGTGAGCGGGCATGGCGCTCTTCTGTCTCTGACCTGTGGCCGTGTGTTTGACAGGTATTGAGGCGGAGTGGAGAAAGACCCAGTGCATGCCACGAGAGGTTTGTTTAGATGTTGGAAAGGAGTTTGGGGCGGCTGCCAACACCTTCTTTAAACCCACCTGCGTGTCTGTCTACAGATGTGGGGGCTGCTGCAACAGCGAGGGTCTTCAGTGCATGAACATCAGCACGTCCTACGTCAGCAAAACCGTAAGTGAGTCGTCTGCAGGGGGCGCAACTGTGTGGGCTTCACTCCGCCGTCCCACCGCCGCACTGCTCTGTGTGTGTGTGTGTGTGTGTGTGTGTGTGTGTGTGCGTGTGTGAGCCTCACACCCCAGATCTGCAGAGCCAACCAAAACGCCCAGTGCACCTCATCCTTAAATGAGAAAATCAGCTGTGCTGCCTGCGTCAAAGGGAAGGGCGAGGTGGCATCTGAGGCTGACGTGCCAAAACACACAAGTGCCTGCCATACGCATGGAGCTGCGGGCCAAGCCAGACCCTCACACTGCAGTAGGGACCACAACACCGTTCTGGGAGAGTTCAGGGTCCAAGGGCATCAATGTCCAGGCGAGGGCTCTCACCCCGCGCCCATCTCAGCATTACTTTGTGGCTCAGTCTACTTGGCCAAGCCACTGAGCCAGAGGACATGCCAAAAACTTGAAAGGGTGTCAGGGCATCGATCGTACCACACATCCCACAGTATCTGCACGCACGTTGGGCATGACGGTCCCCCACCAGGACCACCATCACTGTGAGACCACTGCTCTTCTAGAGCACATCGCTGAAGGCCACCAACAACCCCTTAATACAAACTTTATGCTTCTGACCTCAGCCACCAGTGGCCTCAGTGGAAAACATTTAGACACAAACTGGTGGGCACTGAGCACAAAGGCCAGTTCTGAAAAGAATGGGCATTAGCAGCCATGGAAAGGGCACATCATTGATATGAGCAGAGAGGCCAATTATCTGCATGACACAAACCTTCAGCACACGGCACCTCACTGGGATGGCCACTAGTCCTGGAGAACAACAGTGGCTCCTCATTTCTGATTGGCTTGTGGTGCCCCCTTTAAATGGCATGAAGACCATTGGCAGTGCCCACGGTTGTCCCCACTCTGGCCAACAGTTGCACTCAGCATGCCATGTGCTCCCTGGATGTGGGGTTGCAGGGCCAGGAGAGGGTCAGGCACCTCAAGAGTAGCTGGAGTACCTGAGACAGGCAGCCTCCTCTTGTGCCCGTACGGCTCAGTGGCTCTTTAGATGGTGTCCAGGTAAGACCACTAGGTGGAGCTTCATCTCCTCTATGGCTGCTCTGTCTGCTTGTGCCATTTGGTCTGCTCCCGTCTGAATGTCCCACAGAGAGCCAGGGGTCAGCGATGCCCTCTGTCTCGCCCACATCCACCTGCTGTTCCAGTGTGGCAAGAGGTCTGGTGGTGGCTCAGATGAGCGAGTCATGCCACATAACCTGATGCTTGTCTCTCCTTCTCTCCCTGTCCAGCTCTTTGAAATTGTCGTGCCACTGTCCCAGCGGCCAAAGCCAGTGACAATCAGCTTCGCCAACCACACAGCGTGCCGCTGCCTGTCTAAGCCGGATGTTTATAGACAAGTGCACTCCATCATCAGGAGATCCCTGGCAGAGTAAGTGCACCTCTTTATTGTCCAGTCTGATGGCGGCCATCTTCCTTGGCCTACTTGCAGAAATGTCATCTGGCAGTGTGGCTGGGCCTGCCAGCTGACATCCTATGGCAATGGTTTGACTAGCGAGGGGTATTGGCCAGTGTAAGAGATTGCTGTGACGTGCTGGCCGTGCCACTGGGCCCCACTGTGTCTCATTTTCAGGATTCACATGCATTCTGAGAACCTTTAAAGGGAGGACTTCAGGGACATTGTGGTCCGCTGTGCTTTCATGATGGCTTATAGAGACATCTGCAGATGTACGAGTGAGAACAGCAAGGACAAAGTGAGTGACACCAAAGCGCCATAGCACCTTTCGTCTGTACTTGAATTGGTAGATAGGCAGACAGTTGAAGATTACAAGATGTGACTTCAAGATTGGGCCCCACGGACGAAACAGCTCCCTGTCATGGGGCCACATGGACATAGAGGTGTCAGGTGGCCCCGTGACACTGCGTCTTCTAGCGCAGTGAGGGTCACACAAGTACAAGGCAGGGACCATCCCTGGATGGGATGCCACCAGTTAGTCTAATGCCACCTCGCTGAGAGGAACGGGCAGTCCACCCAGTGACTAGGCTGGGAGTTGCACCGAGGTCCATGTTGTTGAGAGGCTGTAAATGACGGAGCTGATCCTCGGACACGGCCGCTCCCTGGTGGGCCGCTCGGCTCGTTCTCGCTAGAGGGGGCACGCGGAGCTATGGAAGTGCCAGATCATTTCATCTTGCTGAAGGGCCGGCCAGTCCATCCCGAGCAGTACTTCCACATTCCGACTCATTTCCTTCAAACACAACGACTGTCCAGATGATTTACAATAAAAGAATTTTCTGGAACCTGCGTCTCCCCTGAGCTTTCAAACATTCAGGAAATGCCTAAGAAAAAGCAGATGTTGTCGGCCTAGCGAGACATGTCCACATGTGTGTGCGTGGACCGGCTGCCGTGTGGACGTCCTGCTGAGGGGCCAGCGAGTGAGGAGCACCCGCGCATTCCTCAACGTTTAATCCCGGGTGCTCGGCGTCCCTCAACTGAGGTGCATGATGGGGAGGAGGGCCGACCAGTTAATTGACGTTCATCAAAGGCTTAGGCTTGTTTTTCTGCCAGTCCATTCACCCGCCTCCAAGTTCGCTGGCACGTTCTCATCGCACTCACCAGCCGATGTTTCACAACCCTGGACGACAAGGAATGGAGGGGCTACTTGGACATTTGGTCAGCATTGCCGTGCCATCCATCTTTTACAGCCAGCAGCTCTGAGGCTTCCTGTATCATCAGTGGGTGAAGGGGCGCAGCCTGGTATCATCAGTGAGCCACTCGATGCAAGCTGGCGGCTCACACTTGAACATGGCGAGTGGCGCGCTGCTAAAACGCATTCCAAAGCTGAGCACACACCAGCCGGCGAGTAGCAGGCGTCCTCTCGGGTTTGTGTGTCTGCCTTCAGGCCCACTTGAAGTGAAGCCCCCCGCCGCGCTCCGCTCGCTCGCTCTCGTGCGGTACATCTTTGTGTCATTAAAGAAAACTTCCAAGAATGCGAGCCTCAGAAATGCACTTTGGCCTCGCACGAGACGGCGGCGTGTCGTGACGCCTGGGCTGCATGTGCTGGATGACAGCGGAGCCACGTGGTCTGCTGGACGATGGAAAAGATGAGGGAGGCTGGCCGATTGAGTGGGCACAGCTGCCACGTCACATGTGGACAGACAGAGGTGGCAAGATGTGGACTCTGTGAATCGGAGCAGTGACTTTGGTACCACGCCTCTCATCACCTTCACTCCACAGTGGTGCCACGTACCCCCGAGCCACTCGGAGCTCCTTTTGTGGTATTAGTGGGATACTCGGACCCTTCCTTAGCCAGAATTACAACAGGGGTCACCACTGAGCTACAATCTCACTGCAATATCCAGAGCGCGCTCAGCAGGCCACAACGAGGCCCCCGCGGTTAGTTTCTGGTTCCACTTGTGGGAGCCACATGGCTGGATGATGACAAAAATGGCCGACTTGTTATCCAATCAGCTTTGGGCAGCGCAGCCTCTGTCACCATTAGGGAATGCCAGGGGAGGGTCTGGGTGGTCTGTTAGACCCTCTCTAGCATTACCAAGGATCCTTGGTACCCCACAGATTCATTCTGTTTATTCCTTCTTCTGTTGTCAGTGGATCTTAGTAACTGATGGACGTTTCCATGCATGTCACTGTAGTCACCACTCTGTTAGGCGATGGCTCTCTGTGCCGCAGTCCAAGTGACATGTTATTAAAGGAGGAACCCAAAGTGAATGACACCCCACCTTGGCAAATTGGATCTATCATATAGCGCCTTTCACTTATCTATCTATCTATCTATCTATCTATCTATCTATCTATCTATCTATCTATTATATAGCGCCTTTCACTTATCTATCTATCTATCTATCTATTATATAGTGCCTTTCATCTATCTATCTATCTATCTATCTATTATATAGCGCCTTTCACTTATCTATCTATCTATCTATCTATCTATCTATCTATTTATCTATCTATCTATCTATCTGCTATATAGCGCCTTTCACTTATCTATCTATCTATCTATCTATCTATATTATATAGCGCCTTTCACTTATCTATCTATCTATCTATCTATCTATCTATCTATCTATCTATCTATCTATCTATTATATAGTGCCTTTCACTCTATCTATCTATCTATCTATCTATCTGTTATATAGCGCCTTTTATATCTCATCATCTCAGTGACAAGCAGATGTAGAAGTTCTGATCTCTGGACCGTCTGAATTCTTTTACAGATGTGTCCAGCTGACAGTGCCAGATTAGACAATGTGCTTCACCCGCTTTCATTGTCTTCAGTCCTCAGACGTGTACCCTGTATGCGTCACTTGGCATTACCAAGTGTGTTGTTGTTGTGCTCTTTAGCTGCCAGCCAATGCCCCTGTAAATCCTTTGAGTTTCCTTACTGACGTGTGCCCAGGACTTTCCTTGCTTGTCTCTGCTGCCATCTGCTCGTTTCGCTTCCATTGACGGTGACTGAGCTAATTTATTTTTTGTCCTCTTTCAGGTGTGACGGAGCTAACAGGACATGTCCCAAAGACCACGTCTGGAGTGCTCCTCTGTGCCGCTGTGTGGTGCAGCACGATTTCACGTTCCCCCCTCCGTCCCCAGACTCCCGTAAGTGTGCTTCTCTTTGACGTGTCCTTAGTGCCGTTGTGTTTAGGGAGTCAACGAGAGAGAGACCACTGGCCGAGACCCACAGCAGGGCAAGCAGCTTGTGGTGCCCCTTACCCTAATGGGCATTCAGGCACGCACCATATGGGGAGTCGGGAGGACAAACGAGCGCAGGGTGACCAAACATCAAATGACAAAGCGAATCGAGAGAGTTAATGAAGGGAAGAAAAGGTAAAAGACGTCAATCTTTGCGCCCCTAAGCCGGGCTGGACAGAAGTCCTCGACAGTGACAGTGACAGTGACAGTGAAGCTGAGCACAGGCGAGAGCGGACTGACTCCTGTTGAGGTCGAGGCCATCAGCAGGGCCAGAGTGCCACATCGTCACCCGGCTGATAGACATTTCTTCCAGATGGTCAGCTTGCACTCTGCTGTGGCTCAGCATCTCATTGACCAGTCAGGCTGTGGCAGCGCCCAGCAGGAGCCCACCCTCTGACCATTGGGCCCATCTTGTATATTGTGAGAAAGAGGTCAAGTGTGGGCCTTCGCTCACTGCTAATGGACGCCAGTCTAAAAGAGCGGTCGGTGCTGCCTGCTCATTTGGGCCTCGATGTTTCTGCGGTGTCCCCGATGCCCGTTCTGTGACGTCCCTCTGTCCTCTTGTGCAGGTTCCTCTGACGGACTGAGCGACCTCTGCGGCCCCAACAAAGAGCTGGACGATGAGAGCTGCCAGTGCGTGTGTAAGGGTGGTCTGAGACCCTCCAGCTGCGGGCCCAACAGGGAGCTGGACCGGGAGAGCTGCCAGTGTGTGTGCAAGCTGTCGGCGGCCTCCTGCGGGCCCAACAGAGTCCTGGACCGGAGCACGTGCCAGTGCGTCTGTGCCAAGAGCTGCCCAAAGAACCAGCCTTTGAACCCCGCCAAGTGCACATGTGAATGCACCGAGACCCCCAACAAGTGCTTCCTTCGAGGGCGAAGATTCCGGCCTCAGACGTGCAGGTAAGACCAGCGGGCACGGCTCGGTATGCCCGCACTTTAGTTGCCCCGTCATCCGTTACGCCCTCACCTCGTACCCAGGGCCGGGTGCTGACTGGGTGAGGCAGAGTGTGGGCTGAGTGTTGTGTGATGGTATTGTGGGGGGGTTGACTGGTGTGATTGAGCGGCGCATCGCTTGATGCCAATGTCCATTTTAAGCAGGGCCCACAATGCCTTGACAGGTGCTGGTACCAGCAGGCCCTTGAAGGCTTGGTGGGGAGCGTCACTTGACGTGGCTGCACCTGGCAGCTGCTGAGCACAGTGGCCTCCTCAGTAAGACTGATTCAGGGAGGACCACCTTGTAGGATCAGCACCTCACACTCGCCTTTCTGTCCTTCGCTGTCCCCGACGAGCGCTAGCCGTATTCTGATACGATCATCTTTACTGTCGGGCATCTTGTCATTTCTGACCCGCAGGCACGCAGACATAAAACCCCAACAAGGACCCCAGCAGAGCCAAGCAGCAGTTCAGTGATGTCACGGAGGGCCGCCATCTCCCCTGGCGCCTTTGATTTCACTGTGGGCCTCGCCTCCAGGCGAGTGGTCTCAAATGGCCGCTGGGTGCCAGTCTGCTGAAGCCACAGCCGGATGGCACAGTCACTGATCACGATTGTTAAAATTGTGAAGAATGCCAAGCAGCTTTTCTGTTTTCCTCTCCCGCTTGCCATTCCTCGTCACATCTGTTCCTGCTTTGTGTGTGTTGCTTCAAAAATAGTCACTTGCTTGAAGACAACTGGAAAAGGAAATGCTTGTGGTCGCTGAGGCAAAGCCCTGCATCTGTGATGAAAAGAGACTGCGCGATAACTCGAGATTGTCAAGTGTGGCAGAGGGCACAGCTAGAGATGCCACGTCACTCCGCGGGTACCGGCCACCTTCAGGTCACCTGCTGCCTCTGGCGACTGGACGGTGGAGGATGAAATGCAAACCGTCCCATGCCAGTTTGCGGTCACATATTAGTGCCCGCTACATGCACATATTTGTGATGCCACACCGCTGCTGGGTGTTACTCAGTAAGAAATCAAATCCCAGTTAACTGTAGGCCCAAAGGGACGACGACGCCAGAGTTTTACGTTCAGAGCCCATGCCAGGCGCTGACGCCATGGAGTCCTCCTGGGGTCGGGTTGACTGGTGCCAGCGCTGAGTGTACAGCATGTGTGCCCCGTAAGCTGGTACCCCAGCTGGAGTTGCTTCTTGTGCGGCGCCTGTCATTATCTGCATAGCCCCTGCCTCCTACATGCCTGTGCCAGGAGAGAAGAACCGAAAATAAAAGGCGTAAGCAGACACTGGCGCTTTGAAAGAGGACTCGGATCAAAGTGTGTCCTCCGAAATCCCTCATTCATCCGAAGGCCTTCAGCTCGAGTTCAGTGCCACCTTTTGAACTCGGATGCTTGAAGTTCTCGTCACACTGCTAATCCAATACAGCGCTCTCACTTATCTCCTGGAGTGGCATCTCTGCTTCTGGGTAACGATGCCAAGGTTACACTTCCACAAAGGAATGAAGGAAACTCTTCACACAGACGTGAGGGCTTTAGGGACCTTCAGAACGCGACTTGACGTTTGGAGGAGTTGGGTGGACCAGACTGGCGAGCGTTGATGGGCAGGATGGCCGGTTCTACCCGAGATTCTGCATTTACAGCAAAGACACTTGGCACTCATTTCAGACGTTTGGTTAAATCGTGCGACGTAAAGCACGTTGGCACATCAGCGCCCCTTGACAGGCACAGCACAAAGTGCCAACGCATTATGTGGCACGTGGAGGGCACAGCATGTGCGCCTATTGGAATTCATCTCCTCGGCGATGAGTGGCGCCCTGATCTGACACGAGGCTCACATCAGGTCGCCTTGTCACGTGAAATATGTGAGTGTCATCGTCCATTTGACGTCACTTAAACGGCCTCATGAAGGACCTCGAGGACTCGCTGGTAGCTCAGACACTCGGCTGCTGCACTTACTGCAACACATCAAAGCAACTAAAAAATGAAGGAGTTAAATTAAAGCCGCCATCCCTCAGAAGGAGCGATTGTGTGACTTAACTTTACATTAAAATACGACAAATACACGCCATGATGCCCCTGGCATGCCATCACTGCCAGCTCTGATCTTATCAAGCTGTTGGTTTTTGCAGATGATGCCACACGACAGGCGCTGTGCCCTCAATCCGAAGTACCGCGTGCACTTAACGCCCACTGAAGTGTGCCACCCAGTGCAGTGGGGACGCGTGGCACGTGAAGGCCTGATGCTTTACTGTTTCTCAGCCATCAGACCCTCCGATGTGCCCCCCAGACTCACATCCCGTGGACATTTCTACTTCTAAATATACAGCATATCTATCAATCTGTACACACTGATAACATACGTAGACTTCAAATATTTTATCTTGGCTGAAATATTCCCCCCAATTGTACTTTTTCTTTTCTGCGAATTTCCCTGAATTGTTAATCTCACATTTTTATGGTGAATGGAAATTTAAAAAATGTTCAACACAACGGACTTTAATGGAGAGCAACGGTGAAGAGCAGCAAATGCAGACGTCGAGATGCACTTCAGGCGACCATTGGGATTGTCAGACTGGCCGCCTCGTTTGGAAATGACCGTCACATGTGGTGATCACGTGCTGACCACCCAGCACAGCTGGACTCGCCCCTTTTACCGACAGCCAATAGCGTGCTGCCTGGCGCAGCAGGGGCTGTACGAAGGGTTAACAGGAATGGGGAGGAAGAAGAGGCAGACGAGCATCTCCTCTGTTTGCAGGTGACCATCGATTGGCTGCCCGCTGTCACGCACAGAACCGTCCCTGTGACTAAACCAGTTTGAGGGGCGAGTCGCTGGGGATATCAGACTACAGGACCAGCGGGCACAGGCGCCCGTCACCAACTGCCTCTGACTGGCTCATTATGTGTAAATGAAGGGTACGACTGAAAATCGCTGGAAAAGTCACTCAGTGTGACACGGCCTTTACTGTGCCAAGCGTCCGGGGGAACACGCGCAACATCCCATAATCCTACACTTTTAATAGCACTTCTGGAAAATCCTCTCGCGAACATCTAGGGAGGACCATTTGAACTAAAGCCCCGCCTCCTGCTCATTCATTGGTCAGTCCTGCCCAATCACAGCTCATCTGTTGGCTAGAATGGTGGGTCACATGATATCGGCATTGCAGAGTGAGCTCTGAGAGAAGAGAACAAAGAAAAGTGAGGGGGGCACAAATCAGGTGGGCTCGCGGGCGCAGTTTGGCAAACACCAGAACCGAGCAGAGGGTGCAGCTCGGCGCTTCACAAGCCCAGTTCTGTCTTAATGAACTCCGACTTTGTGTTGGCAAACACCCGCCAAGTGCATCGTGCAAACGGGGGCTTTGTTTGGCCTTCTTCAGCATTTGTCCCCATTGGTGCCTGCTACATCAGGGGGCTTTGTGGTCTCCATTCTCCATTATTACCTTGTGGGTGGTACCCACGATACCCGCAGTGACAATGCCCATACCCGTATCTATTGAGCGCTCTCCTGTGTCCCTTCTGGTGCCAGCAAGTGGGCTGCCATGCAGGTCATCGCTATGAGGGCCAAGCCACAAGCAGATGTGGTGTCCATAGCAGACCTGAGGTTCACAATACCCACGCTCAACCTCCCCAGGCATGTGCCAGCTGACCCCAGGTATCAGGGGCATGGAGCCTCGCCATTCTAACTTTTCTTTCTTTGCTCCCCAGCTGCCACACGCCACCTTGTCGAAGGCGAGCCTGTGAGACAGGATACTACTTCAGCGAGGAAGTCTGCCACTGCGTGCCCACGTACTGGAGGCCGTCGAGATGAGGACCCAGTGGGCACGGACGGCCTGGCGCTCACACGCCTCAGATGAGGCCTATCGGACACTGACCAAGCGGGGGTGGGGAATGAAGAATCCTAATTTATTGCCACTAAATGTCTGCAGCATTATTTTCATAGCAATTCCGATCGTAAATTTCCACTGTGATTCATATTTTTGTATTATTTTAAACTTGATTAAATAAAATATAAAATTGTATTGTACAACAGACGGCATTTGCTGGCCAAGGGGCACAAAAGACAAGAGAAGATGAGAAGAAACGAGCTGTGGGTACAGAATGAGGCCTAATGATCTGGTGACGCTGGGGACCTGGAGAAGGTGACAGGAAGTGAGAAAAGTGTGCCCATCAGGCTGGCCAGGCTGACACTGGGGGGCCAGCAGCAGATGAGATGACAGGATGGCACCAGAAGTGGAGGTGGTGGCTGTCATTTCCACACAGTGTCACCGTCCTTTCACGTTATCTTGGTCTGGTGCTCGTCACCAAGTACGGCCACTGAGCGCTGTGACAAGTCCTCACGTAAAATGCAAGCACACAGAAAACAAACGAGTTTGAATCAAATGAACAGAAATCTAAATAACCAACAATGTGAGTCCATTAATCACCGCTGAGCCGTGCCAGTTGATGGCAGAGGAGAGACCCTCGAGCTTTGGCTCACCCTGGCATAAGCCACAGCTTGGCACTCAATATAATACGGGCGCTCGCCGCCACTCTGAGCTCTGTGGAGAACTCGGCCATCTCCTTTCACCAGTCCTGACCCTTCTGGAAGAAAATGACAATGTGAAGTAGGTGAGGGCATAAAGGGTGGCCCTCTAGTGGCCCGGAAGGTGGACTGTTGAGCTCCGCAATGGAGAAGTGGCATTCACAATGGCAAGGCACACAGTGAATCACGCAGGGCAGGTCTCCAGCAAGTGACTTTAGCTTCATGTCTGTGGCACTACATAAAAGAAATGTGGGTTTGTTAGCCTTGGCAAGGACAGAAGGTGCCAGGCATGTAAATGAACTTGAGCCTCACAGACACGACTCCATGCGTATTGAGGAGATGAAAGCCCGAGTGCTCAGGAGGTTGGGACCAGCAGTGTCCCTATAGGTGACCCTGATGCTCAAAGCCTCAAGGCTGACGTCTGGTTGGCCCGCTAGGCCGAGTCCTGGGTGCCCACTGAAATTTGGGTTCTTTTCTATTCACATTTGTGTGTCTCCGAAGGATAAAGTTCACATTTTTATAAATGGAGACCCAAGTCTTTAGACGTGTAAACAAAACGTACAACACATGAGAAAGAGTGCAGAATAATCATCCTCATCATCATCGTTCTTCACTTAGCCAATGACATTACTCAAAGCGACTTAAAAAAACATCAAAACACACACAATATCCAGCCATTATCCATTATCCAACCCACTATATCCTAACCACAGGGTCACGGGGGTCTACTGTAGCCAATCCCAGCCAACAGAGGAAACAAACCCCAGGCAGGGCGCCAGCCCACCGCAGGGCACACACACCCGCACACACAGGACAATTCAGGATTGCCAATGCACCTGACCTGCATTTCGTTGGACTGTGGGAGGAAACCCACGCAGACACGGGGAGAACATGCAAACTCGACGCAGGGAGGACCCGGGAAGAGAACCCGGGTCTCCTACCTGCCAGGCAGCAGCGCTACCCACTGCGCCACCGTGCCACCACACACAATATGCTTGGCTCATTTCAGTATAAATGATGACACTTTAGAACAGCAGTGCCACCCGACTGATTCATGACGGAGGCTGGCCAGCTGCTCATCAGTGCCACCTGGTGGACAGTGCAGGAACTCGCCAAGTCTTTGAAGCCTCTCCTGTTCCCCTGTGAAGACCGTGTGCCACTTACTGACGTTAGATAATATTATCTAATGCTGATGTGAGAAGGGAGAAGATGACTGACATGACGATGCCATGGTTAGCACCAATGCTTTGCAGGGCCAGAGGTTTGAACCCTGGCCTGGGCACTGCCCGTGTAGAGTGTTGCTTCTTCGTAGCTCCACTGGTTACACATTTGAGGCCGACGGGCGTTTTGGGTTTGCAGTCCATGAGGCTGACAGTCCTGCACAACTCGGTTCAAGTTTCAAAGTACCCTCGAAATTCCCACCACAGCACCCAGACCAGCTGGAGTTACCTGGACTTATCTTTGCCATTGCCGGCACTATAGAAATGCAAGAAAAAGGAAAAGGCACTGTACCCATAAAATGCCCAGGGAGAGGCTAACAAAAGGGGCTACATAATTGCACACGTCTGCCAATGCAAACCCTCCATCTCATTGGCCTGAACAAAACTGAGTCCACTCCTGTCCTGGGGCTCAAATTGTAAACACCTGTGGGCAGCAGTGTGGCGATGTAGGATGGCACACATTAGGAAATGCACCACAAACAATAAATCATAAAGCTGAAGGTTTGTGTTTGTCAAATGTGCAAATCCGTACCGTTGAACCCTCCTCGGCCACATTTGAACATGAAGAGTGCAGGCCATGTTTCATTCTCACACCGGGCAGCACCAGGTACCCCTGGCACTCCATTTGTTGTGTATAGACACTGAATAAGAAGAAAGAGAGTCAAGGGGCGCACCAGGAAAGTGAACTAAAACCAACTTTTGTATTTTCATATGTCCTTGCATGTCATGGCGCTGGAGAGTGACGGCCTGCTTTGGGCATGGGACGACACGGTGACTAGCAGGTGGCGCTGGAGAGTGACGGCCTGCTTTTGGCATGGGACTTCACGGTGACTAGCAG
>JANRMT010062823.1:26488509-26527408 GCA_026402145.1 Polypterus bichir lapradei | reverse complement strand
ATAGATAGATAGATAGATAGATAGATATGAAAGGCACTATATAATAGATAGATAGATAGATAGATAGAAGTGAAAGGCGCTATATAACAGATAGATCCAATTTGCCAAGGTGGCGTGTCATTCACTTTGGGTTCCTCCTTTAATAACATGTCACTCGGACCGCTGCACAGAGGGCCATCGCCTAACGGAGCGGTGACTACAGTGACATGCATGTAAACGTCCATCGGTTACTAAGACGCGTTGAAGACAGAGGAGGCATAAACAATGAATCTGTTAGGTGCCAAGGGTCCTTGGTAATGCTAGAGAGGGTCTAACAGACCACCCAGACCCTCCCCGACTTTCCATAATGGTGACAGAGACTCCACAGCCCAAAGCTGATTGGATAACACATTGAAAATACTGGTGGGCTTGCGAAGTGTGGTCAGTCCTCACATTGGGAGTCAAAATGGGGGATTGAACGAGTTACTTCTTATTGATCCTTTTAAGTCCAACAACTGCAAGTGCCAACATTATAAGAAGCTCCATCGCCTCAATACCCAGCAACAATATGTAATCACATTTAAAACTATCGCAGGAAACAACGCACTACTTTCACTTAAGTGTAGAAAATGTCCTCAGAGGTTCAGAAGGAGTGTCTCTCTCTGAGCAAACAGTGAACTTTGTGAGCTGGAATGTCAAAGGTCTCCATCCTGAGTATCTTCTCACTTAACAAGATGGCAATTTAACAGGAGACTCGCTTAACCAGTAAGGACCAGTTTCAGCTTTAAAGAGATTTTATTGGCCAAATCTTTCACTCCAGCTACACGTAGAAAACTAGAGGTGTGGGAATCTTAACGCACAAAACAATCTCGCTTGCAGTATCTGACATTGTTTCTTATTCTAAAGGGAGGTTCGTCATGGTGATGGGTAATTAATTTGAGTCTAAAGTCATTTCTACAAATGTAATGTGGATGATTGAGATTTCATACAAAATGTATTTTCCTCTGTTCATAATGGGAAAAAAATTTATATGAATAAAAGTCACACAATGTTAGACTGGACAGCTACCCATTTATTTTATCACAGCAGTTTAAATATCTAGGGGTAAACATGACAATTAAATATAAAGACCTTTAACAAAATTGTAACATCTGCATGGAAAAAAATGTAACAAGATGTGAACAGCTGCTCTCCCCTCCATCTGACGCCAGCAGGCAGACTCCGTAGTGTCACGATGAACGCCCTCCGCGAGCGTCTTTTTTATTTCAGAACATCCCCTGATGCATTAACAGATTAACGTTTCTTAATGATAACCCCATTTATTCGGGATCTGAAACATCCACACTTCCCCAAGGCCACTCTACAAGGGCCTAAAGCAGAAGATGGCATGGCACTAGCCGAGCATCAAAGAACGGCTGAACCCCAGCGCGGTAATTTAACTTTCTAGAGGACTGCGGAGTTTACAAGTTGAGGGGGACGTCGGCTCACCCACCTTGACTTTTGTCTGTTTGCACTCTGTGGCGGCCGCTGTGCCCACTGGTCCAAGTACACCGCAGGTGCCCGAGACGCTTGCAAGATGAAGACGAAGAGCTCCACAAGAGGCGGCACGTTCATGGACTGGAGAAGGTCCAGTGGGCACTGGGCGGTCCTTTGGCCTTGGAGCCCCCACACATGAAAATGTGCGCTAAAGAGAGACGGCGCTGGCGCTGAGGAGAAAGTCCAGAGAAGGGCGGCCAGGCTGATGAAAAAGCCGAGGGGTCCGAGCGATGAGGAGACATTGAAGAAGTCGAACCTTTGCAGTTTCAGCAAGCGCAGATTTGGAGGTTGCATGACTGAAAGGCTGGCGTTTATGAAGGAGCGGGCACAGGGCATCCCAGCTGGGCCTTTAAAGTCGGGTTTTGAGCAAGAAGACGGGGACAAGAATGGGGACTCGGTGAGGACAAATGTCACACACAGGACCAGAGCCAGACAGACATATGAAACTAATGACCAAGAAGGACTTTTGCGACCTTCAGATCTCAACTTACTGGAATGTGGAGAGTCTCAGTGAAGAAACTGGCGAGTTTGTAGGGCCGAGTGGTTTGTTCTCATCATGACAGAGGGATGTAAAAGTCAGCATATAACAGAAGAATAGAAAGAAAGCTCTGTGGAAAAGAAGTGAGCGGCGCCATAGAGTGGATATGAAGAAAGTGCCTTTCTATCTGTCTATCTATCTGTCATTATATAGCGCCTTTCATCTGCCTGTCTATCTATTATATAGCGCCTTTCATCTGCCTGTCTATCTGTCTGTCTATCTATTATATAGCGCCTTTCATCTGCCTGTCTGTCATTAATGTCGGTGAATTGCCAATGCAGACATTACGGCCCTCCATTAATTAAAGGAGGACTAAATACTAAATTATGTTTCTCAAGGTTCTGCAGAAGGCTGCCATGTTGCACATTAGTTGGACTGCCAGGTGAGATCTCACCATCTTCTGGGCACCTGTACCCCAGGACAAAGCTCTTCACATGCCAAGTGGGGGGGGGGGGGGGGGGCACGGCGTGGCAGAGGAGAACAGAAACATTTAAAAGGCTCTCGGCGTTGGCACAGTATTTGAGGTTCACTGCCTGCCAGCTCCCTTCCTCTGCTGCAGAAGGATGGAGGCACATGTATGGCATCCTCGTCATTTGTCAGGAATAAATGTGCAAGATGAAGACGAGAGATTTGAGAAACACGAGGAGTCCATCAGGCTCGTTTGCTCTGCTAAAGGTAAACTGCTGAGCCACAAAGCAGCCTGGCAGCAGGTGCCCTAAGGAGCTCGTCACCAGTGAACAGACGGGCACAAATCAGGCCCCCTTCCTCCGTGTTTTTATTTCATTTCATCTTCCCGACAGAGTAAATCTGAATTCACATTTAAAACTGGCAAGAAAACAAAGAGCAGATAAGCTTGAGGTGCCCACAGGGGGTGACCACAGCAGGCGCACCAGGAAGCTCAAGCACCTGAACGCGGCCCACCAAGGTGACCCAAGACACGACCCCACATGTTGCCCCCCCCCCCCCCCTTTCCTCCTAGTGCCTCGGTCGCCATGGAGAGCACAAACAAATTGGCGCGCACACAATGAGCAGGAAGGGAGTCGTCTTCCAGCCGTGTGAGCGGGCGCGGGCCCCCGAGCAGGTCATCAAAGGTGCCATCGGCTTCCCAAGCGCACACCTTCTGCCTTTTCGCTCAGCTCTGCTGACATCTTAACTGGAGAGGAGCCTGAAGACAATCGAGGCCAAGTGGCGGTCCTCACCGCGGGGCAGCGGTGCGTCTTCACTTCACGGAATTCATTAACGAACGGAAGTGCCCGGGCCGTGGGCTGTGAGCCACAGGAAAGCCTCCTCATCTGCTGGGCGTTGCAGCTACTGTACATCCGCTGGCCGCACCCAAGGCTGCCGGTGCCGAGGGCAGGCGTGAAGAAGGATGAGCATCGGGGCGCACGGCCCGGAGGGAACAGAAGAGCGGCGGACAAACTGGGCGACCGGAGGAGACCAGAAACAAAAGAAACGTGCCTCCTGGGACTGGTCACGTGACAGACTGGCACAGGCGGTGGGCCATAGAAGGACTAGAAGAGTGCCCGGCCGGCCACTTGCCCTGACGAGCTGGGCACGGGTGACCCAGGGGTCCACGGCGTAGCCCACCCACTGACTCAGATGGGATGTTTGGGCCCCGACCCAGTGAGAGGCGCACTCGAGAATTACGTCTGGATGGCCGAATGCCATACTGGAGCCCAGTGGCAGACCCGGACTCTGTTGCACCGGCCACTTCCCATTCACACTAACCCTGTAACAATACAGGCACAGCGGAGGGGACATCAAGGTGGCGACCAAACGCCAGAAAGAGGTGAACGGCGTGCCCTAGAGCTGTCCCCGGTCCCCAACTGTCTCACCACACTTTCCAGGTGGAACCAAGCCGGCCCGAGCTCTTTGTGCTTCTCCAAGGTGGTCTCGGAACTTCAGGCTGTCCCAATGAAGCGGTGGTCGTCATTGTTCTGCAAGATCACCTGTCCCCAGAGTGCCATGTGCCATTTTTAACCTGTCCCTTTGGTCACCTCAATGCTCTTGGCTGCCAAGTGAAAGACTTGGGTCTGCAATGGAGTCAAAAGAAAGAGCCGAAAAACAAGCACTGCGCCAACTGACTCCCTTTGTGCCACATGGCGGAGCACACAGATGCCCAGTACTCACTGCAGAGGCCTCTGCCTCCTCCTCCAGTCCCTTGCTTGGCGCAGGGGCACAATGTGCCACACTCACACTCATGTGCAGGATGGCACCATCACCATCGAGTGCTAAGGGTCAAACACTAGAAACAAAAGAGGACCCCAGCGTGACATCTGCTCGTGTGACTCGGTGCCAGTCGGATCACTTTTGTTGGTGCTTTGCAAACAGAACCAATAATTGTGTGTCCGTCACTCACTACCCAGTGAGACAGAGACATGCAGGATCCTCGACCAGACATCATTTCCCTCCAAGATGCCAGTCTAAAGCTGTTAGTGCCATCATCACTTACCTGGTAAGGCCTAAAATAAGCGCAGGCTGATTCACTCGCCTGGCTTGCTGGCATATGGGGGCAACTGGTGGCTTTCACAGCATTTGGCACAGTTGTGGGAGTGGATATCTTGCCACACTGGTGGCATTTTGGAGGGCACACACACGTCACTCCATGTGGCCCAGTGACATGATGCTCATGTGAGGTGCCCCCCCGCGGAGTGCACGTGGCAAGGTGAAGCTGACAGGATGGCATGAATGCACACATGTGCCCACCATAGAGGGGCTACTCACGCGGCAGGGTCCTGGGTGACCTCACGTCCACCATTACCCGTGAGTGACAGAACAAGCGTGCAGGCCTGAGCTTTCAAGCCCGGCTTGTGGGCGAGACCACTTTGGAAGATTTGCACCCATAAAGGTTGCGGACCTGAGCCACCATCCTTCACACAGATGAAATAAACCGAGGACCGTGGAGTCAGTGACGTGGTGCTGCCACCGCCACTCATGTCCTCATGTTGTCCCTCCTTCTTAGAAATGCCAGTTCCTCGCCACCAGACTTGCTAAGGTCCAGTTGATGCCCGCTGTTTTCAGTGCTGGATTCCTCTTCTTCTTCTCCTCCACTCGTCCACACTCGGCTGTGTATGTGGATGCCAAGGGGGCCCAAATCACATCACAGACCCCAGCTGTGTGCCACGAGCCTCAGCCTGGCATCTGCAGCAGTGACTTAAAAGACAGATACCAGAGCCCACTTAATGAGCTCTGCCACACCTCCTTGCTCTTTGGTGTTGTCCTCGCCAGCGGCGGGTATCAGTGCCAAGACTGCAGGGGGCTGTGTGGTCACACCAAACGTCTCACTGGTTGTAGTAAGGATTTCTCTTTCTCGAGTGGACATTCACGTGCCGTTCAAACCCTTGCGCCAAACTGCCCACCTTCATGGCAGACCTCTTAGGCCTATGGTGACCCGTGAGTTGAACGGCCCTGATTGCTCTTACAAGTGACCCACCACTGAGCCTTGGCATTATGCCCATTGTGTAAAGGACAAACTGCACAGCGGGCATCGAATACCAAAAAATAAGGGTTTGAAAAATCGAACCTGCCATCCAAAGACACGAACCCAAGCCCTGAGACATGGGCACCATTACCAGAGCACCCCCTGGAGCCCACAGCCTCTGCTGTCACCATCCATTGAACCCCTGTGAAGATGGGGGGACAGCTGACTGTGAACTCGTGTCCTTGTCACTCCAAGTAACTGGAAGCCCCCCCCCCCCCCGTGTGGTTAGTTGAACCCGGGGCTCAAGTGTATGGGGGTCCGGTGCTCTCACTCTGCCCGGCTTGGAGTTCTCATCTTTCCTTTTTCTTCTCAAATATTTTATTCTAACAAAAACCGCGTGATGGACAGCAGGGTGTAAACGGTCAGTGGGTCACCTGTTGGCACGGTGCCTTCCGTCAAGTCGTCTTCCAGACGTTAGCAGCGCCCACCACGTGGCATTCATTTAGAAAGTGCCTGAACCTGCAGCCCAATGGCCATGGCACACAGGAGCCCCTTATATAGCGCCTTTCACGCACGAACCCCGAGGTTTCCCACATCCTTGGCCTCGCTTTGTGCCCTGAAGAGGAAGGAAGGCAAGTGCAGCGCCCAAGCCGTGATTAGTGGCCTTTTTCCCTGGTATCGTTCCCTGGCATCTGAACCGTCTCCAAATCTGCTCCGTTCCCAGGCTTCTGAAAACGCCGCCCATCTCGGGCCATCAATCACAGCAGCAGGCGACAGCGAGTGAGTCAGGGGGGCTTTTCTTCCCACCCCCCCTTTCCTCACTCCATGCCAGGGCTTTCTCAACGAGAGTCGCTGCACAGATCTCTCCGCTGTATATAGCGCCCAGCACGGGCCTTCTTACGCCGGGGGCCACGTGGCTTCACACGACGCAAAATCTGCCGGAGGAGCCGCCTGCGCTGGCATCAAGAAGAGGAGGAAGTACGAGACAAAGGGGCACAACTTGGACTGTAAGGTCGGTCAAAGGAGCGACTGCCCAAAGCACGACATGGCATTGTCACGGGCACCAGGAGGCAGCGTCTGAGACCTTCTTGAAGAGGAAACTGAAATGAATGACGGCAGCGGCCTTGGCCTCCGAGGGTCCATTGTGTGTGGCACAATGGTGGTGTGGAGGTGTGAGGCTGCTGATTAATATGCTGCCATTTCTTGCCCTCTTGTGGGTTTTTTGTTGTTCAATTGAATGTTGAGACCCCGGCCCACCAGAACAGGAAACGCAACGCAAAGGAGCCGTCGATCAGGGAGATGAGGACCAGAGGACGGCCAACCATTCACGCGGGCATAGGAGAGCTTATGCTTTACACTGGGCTGTGCCAGGGTCTATATGCTTACACCCATTTGGCCATCACTGCCCGTCTCCTTCTGCTTTTTCTTTTGTTCTTACTCCTCACCTTCCCCTTTTGTCTTTAGCCAGCGCTGGCCCCACCGACTGGACACCGTCCTGTTTTTAGCTGTGTCACCTCAGCCAGCTACCTTGTGGCCACTGTCCTTAAAGGGGACAGCTCACAACAGTAGAAGACCCCCTTCAGTTTCTTTGCCACTCACCCCCTAGAGTGACTTACTGGAAATGCCCCTCACTATTAAAAACTCCATGCCACCATGTCTGTCACCAGGCCTTCAATGAAGGCTCACAAGGCTGCTTGTCTCTTTCAGAGCTGACTTTTCACCAGCAAACCCTTGCAGAATACATCAATGCCAGTCTTCACGGGTGCCCTAAGGCACTGCCATGCTGCAATGGGTGAAAGTCCAGCTTTGGGTGCCCAACACAACCCACTGTTTCTCTTTTCAGGCCTGTGGGTGAACAAACATTCCCATCGTTCTGTCTGCCCATAACTTGGGACCCTGCGATGCCATCTTTGAAGACATGCCAGTCACAGTGACTGAAACGTTCCAACGAGTTACGAGCAGAACAGAAATGACATTACGAGCCACCACTGCACGTGAGACCCTCGCTTCTCCAAATGAAGTCGTATGGCCAACAGGTCGATGTTCACCCTCAGTCCTTACAAGTTAGGTGGGTCGAATGTGAACAGGGACGAGAACGAGATGTGTGCCAAAACATCCAACACACGTGGGACGGACAAAGCAGTGATCAAACGGCTCTGGTGCGGTAACAGCAGTGCCCTGTGCCCGAGGACGGATGGGGATACGAGCTGGTATCGGCGTGCCACATCTCAGAGGTCCGGTCCCCAAACGAAAAAGTGGCGCCCACCCTGCACTGCTGCACCATCTGCCCCTGACATCGCTTCACCAAAGCTTGGGACGGCGGTGACTCTGCACACAGGCAGGGACGGCAACGAGGGCTCGGTTTTAATTAGCAGGACCCCCGCGTCTGGAGCGGCAACGGGACACTCGTCGTTCAGGTGGACACCAGCAGGAGGTGCAGCACGTTTACTAAGGGGCTACCCGTGGACGCTCGGGGGTCTCACTTTACAGTCAGAGGGGCCGAGTGCTGCATAAAGACGTCTACAGGTCAGTCGCTCTTGTACAATCATTTATTCATGATAAGCGGTAGGTACAACTGTCACTTCGCAGCGCCTCCCAAGTTCGAGGACGTCAGCACCATAAGGAAGCAAAGCGGGATTCTTCGAAATTAGACTGCAGGATCATTTTTTTTTCTTCCCAACATTTGGAGTTTAGGTATAAAAAAGTAGGCATCCGTTTCTATGGTGCATCGCTTCTGATCTCCAGACTGTAAAAGTTGGCCAAACCTGCAAGTCCAGAATTTAATAGTTTTTTGACATCTCGTAAGAGTCTGGAAACGGAACAGACATGCGCCCTGAGCCTGCGACGAGAGGTAGGATTCCGGCGTTTGGCACAACATTCCATGAAAGCGTTAGCGTGATGTTCTTGTTACCCCTGATGAAAAAATAAAAAGAAAGGAAAAAAAAAAAAAAAAAAGACAATTAGTCGCCGTCACCGACATGAAGCACAGTAGCACACATTCTTAAAAAAGGGAGACTTCTTCAGCAAAGAAACGGCTATGTCAAAGTAAGAGAGAGAGCTAGAAAACTGGGGCCTGGTGGCCGACGCCAAGTCTCACGAGCCACGTTACATCAGCCGCTGTGACCGCCCACTGGTGGGTGCCCCTTCTAAGAGGGCGCCTCAGCTACAGCTGGCATCACGTCACTCGAGACGCGCTGCGCGTTTTACTGATCTGGCTTTGTGCTTTACATTCAGCCTTTGCGTCATTTGGAGTGGTTAGCTGATCGTCTTCATGAGTAAAACGTACAGGCAGACCCCTCGCATCGTAGAGCCTTAAATCCCACTCTGAGCTATGGGTGTACAGACAGGCAGACAGACGGACGGACAGACAGACACACACCGTGTTTCCCCAAAAATAAGACAGGGTCTTGTATTAATTTTTGCTCCAAAAGATGCACTAGGGCTTATGTTCAGGGGATGTCTTATATATATAAAATAATAATAATAATATACATTTCCATCCCAACACAGTCATGTCACCGTCTTCTGGATTATCGTCATAACTCTCCACATTCAAACCCTGAATTTCTTGCTACTCCTTTTAGGATCCTCCAGGATCGTCGTGCGTTTGATGAAGCCAAATGCCGACATACAAATGCATTCGGGGTGCTTTTATATTCAAGAGTCGCATATTCCCCAAAGTAATGACACGAAACATTTTAAAAGTCTCACCTACCGTCTTTTTTTTTTTTTTGCGCACGTACGGCGGCTTATTTGAGCCACAGAGAAAAAAAAAAACAGGGGCATAATGAAAATGTCTATTTTGTGATTAAAGTGAATATTTTGGCTTTAACCTCGTAGTTTATCATTAAAGCAGACGGTCGTAGACGTCATCTTAAAACCGACCCAGCTGTTAAATCGCTATGCGCTTCTAAGGATTCCTCCTGAACGGACAGCAGCATCGCCCCACAAAACGCTTTACATTTCTGATATTGCAGCTCTCTGCACATTTACAATTCTTAGATTTATACTTGATATCACCTTCACGATGAAGTGCATTAAAATATT
The DNA here is from genome assembly GCA_026402145.1 of Polypterus bichir lapradei. NCBI lineage: Eukaryota > Metazoa > Chordata > Cladistia > Polypteriformes > Polypteridae > Polypterus > Polypterus bichir. Next base: position 26,517,887 of record JANRMT010062823.1, on the reverse strand, counting down.
TATGTTACATTTTACAGATAAATTGTTAACTTTGTTTAAATAATGAATACTGCCAATCGTTACACATACTGTATGGGGTGGCACGGTGGCAGAGCGGCAGGGAGTCACGTCCCTTGTGTTCCCTGCCTGGAGTTTGTGTGTTTCCACAGTGGGCTCAGTTTTCCATCCAAAGACATGAAGGTTTGGGGATCTGGTGAAGCTACAATGACGTGTGTGTGTGTGTGTGTGTGTGTGTTCACCTCGCCATGAGCTGATGCCTCATCCAGGGATTTTGTTTCTGTGTTGCGCCGATGCTGCTGGAATGGCCGCTTCCCCGAATTGATGGGTGTAATCATTAAACATCTTTTTCAGAGATATCGTGGCAAGGTGTCCTGGGAATTTAACGGATGTGTTTGGCACACGCGTCACATCTCGTGAAGTATAAACCTGGCCTTAGGCGCCTTACTTTTCAGCGGACGATCTTGACTAGGGCTTATTTTTGGAGTAGGTCTTATTTTCGGGGAAACACGGAAAAGTGATAGACAGACAGACACGTTATTAATCCCAAGTTGAAATTCACAAACAGCACTTGTTCCAAACGCTTCTTCCATGTCCTCAAGTCTCAAGACACTGCTGCCCATGAGATACGTCCAGAAAAAGAAAAAAGTCTGCCCACCTCATCGTGTCTGCACGCTACTCTCACCGCTCTGCCCGTTGGGTACGAAGGCACCAGCCCTCACCCTCACCCTGTCTGTCTGTCTGTCTGTCACAGCTGTCCTTGCAGCACCAAGACACGTCACGATGCGTTTGTAGTGCAGGACGCATGCCAAGCGGTACAATGTGACCGACGCAGCGTTGTTAGCAGTGCTTTATGATTTGCAGACGCACAAAAAAGGATTTCAGCTCCTTTCTGTGGTTTCTGTCAGACTGTTCCGACTTGTGCATCGAGCCATCACTACCAGTCTGAAGGAGATATGGTGGAGCAGATGCCTCGTCTTCTTAGAGAGTCACGTTTGGCTGGCGGGCGGGCGGGCAGTCAAGAGGCAGACAGGCAGGGCCCGTTAAAGCCCATTGCGGCACATGTGTGTGATTTTGGGCTCTACAACAATAAATGGGCTTGTATTGTCTGGTCTTGTATTGTCTTGATGTAAGAATTGCCAGAGTTGGATTTGATTTTTTTTTGCTGTTGGTATTTGTTCTTGCTATTTTTCACAGCTGCAGCCGTTTTCACAATAATAAAAAGCACACGTAACATCCAGAATTGTTATCCAAAGTTCAAATCTACTCAAATATTGGAATATTCACTGGCTAATTTGACAGCCCTAACAACAACAAAGCACATTAGCATACAAAGGATGAAGGTGAAAGTGCTTTACAAATACAAACTAAATTTAGCTCTATTAATGAATAAACAGGATAGAAAAATAAATGAGGAGAGGCCGAGTCCTTAAACATTTGTTGTTTTTATTTTTACACGACAGTCCAGTGAGAAGGTCAGGGAGTAGGAAAGGAAGAGCGTAAAGTGCAGGGGTCTGAGGACTAAAGTCCGCTCGCCTCCCACTGGGCATTCTGCCCAATATAAAAATATACGCTTTTTTTTTTGGGATCCTTCATCTTGAGAATACGACGCAGCGGATCTCGTGACAACTTCGGATACCCAGTTTCTTTAGGAATGTCATTCCCATCTTTCACACAAATATCGACCCAGCCACATCTTTCGGGTCAGTTTTCACCCAGCACTAACTTAAAGGATTTTCTACTGCATTTGGGGAGTTTGTTCCTTCACAGCCCATAAAGACAACCGAAATGTCATCTGTGGGAATATTTAATTAAGACCATCGGTGGTCATTCAATATGAAATGAGTTTTGGGTGAGAAGTCTAAAAAGAGTTTCAGAATGACATCCAAAACACCGTGCGGCATACGGCGCCGACTCAGCATGTGTTAGGCTGATAAACGTGAAGGACTTGCGGCGAGGCCCTCAAGCACACCGACGACAGGTGAGCAGCGGCCATGCCAGCCAGTGCCACTCAATGCTGTGCTGTTAATTTGGGGTCTGCTGGCAAAACGATACCTTAGGACTCAAACATTTTAGAAACTTCTTTAACATTAAGCTGCAGAATTCAATGTCAATTTCACGTATTCAGATTAATGCAATATTGTATTCACAGAGTGCTGTAATCTGTTCATAGGCAACCAATGAAAACTACAAAAACTAGAAGACTTTAACAGCAAAGCGCGCCCATTTTATTCACAACTATGGCAATAAACCAAAAGGCAACAACATAAATGAGGAATTGCAACAGAGACGGGCTAAGTGAGTAAGAGCCGAAATGCTGCAGTAAAGCCCCCACGATGCCACCCATCCAAAAACAGGCTTTGTCACTTCCTGCCATGTCCCTTAAGTCACACCACAAGGACTTGTCCTTACCGCAGTCCACTGCCGTCATCAAAAAAGAAATATTTCGACTTCATATCCTTTAAAGAAAGATTTGTGTTTTCTCCTCGTAAAATTATTTTGTCCCAAAGGACCACCTGATTAAGCGCCTGCAAGAGACAAAGGAAACAAACAGCTTGGGTTGATTTATTAAATTAAAGACTGTAGGACAGAAGCACTGTATTATTATTATTATTATTATTTCTCAGTTTTAAAGAAATCCGCATTCGGGACACATCTGAGAAGACGGATTTTGTTTTAACTATTGTACAAGAAAAAAAACAAGTAAATAATAATTAGAAGAAAAAAAAACTTACATTGTTTTTAGTTGCATATTCAGCTGATAAATACAGGAAAAGCTGTTTGACATTCCAGTCAAATATGGGATTGAGATGTATGAAGAGTTAAGAGAAAGTGTAAATTCAGAGTACTTGCCACATGTGTGCCAACAAAGCCGACAGCAGCAGCTCACCAACTTCCTGGGGCACACAGCCGACGCGCTCAGGCTCTTTCTGTTTCCTCGTACTAATTGTTCATCAAACCCTCGCCCTCCTCAAGCCTTGGCTTATTTCTACACTTTGCTATCTTAATGCCATTTGCACCACACGTCCCCAACAAGGAACAGGAAGGCATTGGGGTCAATAAGTGTGCAAAGAGCAGCCAAACATTTGCCAACACAAGGTGCACGTTGCAGTAACACGTCGCCTCTCTGCCTGAAAGTTACCAAAGGGTGGCGTGGCTGTCGGTTTTCAAGTTTGGCTCACACAATGACCCTTTTGTTTCATCTTCCTCCCCAATAACTCCACCTGCTCAACAGGCTCCATTGTCAGAACCCGCAGGCACACTTTTCACATGTGACTTTAGTTACCCTTCCTCTGGGCTAAAAACACACTTTCAAACGGGTAGAGCTTAAAGGATATCAGCTGCGATGTCAAAGGTGACAAAACCCAAGTCGCTTCTCTCCCTTGGTCCAGTGAAGTCGTCGACATTTTTTCTGTCAGAAAAAAAAAAAAAAAAAGAAAAGAAACAACATTCAACTTTCATTAAATATATTTTTAAAATTTCACTCATCAAACATCCTCTTTGGCCTTATGACAAAAGATGAAGAAAATTCTAAAAGAACGCACATAATCAGGTTAAGGCAAATAAGAGATCAGGGAGATCTTAATGATCCACATTTACATGCACAAGTAGGACGTCTCCTTTGGCAGAACATTCCAGCTTCAATAAGCTGTGCGTCATCATCATCATCATCATCATCATCAGCCGCCGATGCCTGTGATCAGTTTCTTGTGTTTTATTTGGTCTAACTGGACACCTGAATCATACGTTTCTGTTACCGGACTACGTGCCTCACACGCTCTTCTACTCGGCTGTGTGACTGAGCCCTGCAAAGGGCCAGCAGAAGGCTGCGTGTGTTTCATGTGCTTCACACCCAGTGCTGCTGGAGTAACAGGGATGCAGACATTTATACGCGTTAGGCTACTCATTACTTTAAAAAGCAACTGGACTACACAGCACAAGTCACCCCGACATCACGCTGCCGAGTTCAGCACATAAATTTAGAGATCTCTGAAATATTGAGAACAAGTATTTCAGCCAGGAGATGCAATCATGCCATCGCCTGAACATTTGCCTCTAGAAATTTTTCTTATGGACGCTTCTACCCGTGGGGGGAATGCGACGAAGCTGACAAGAGTTTAATGGACAGGCGCAGACTACAAAAATCCCTAACCCTAAGCCAGCTGAGGGTTCACAGGACCACATAATCAGGTTATTCGTGAAGAAATCCACCTCAGTTAACAAGGCTTATCAGTGGCCAATAACTTCACGTCTCTATTAAGGGTTTACTTGGCATTTCAGAAATCAGGTTTCTGTGAATAATCAGATTATTGAAGCGCACGTAAAATCGCCAAGTGTTTCCAAAACTTAGCCCTAGACTACTGCTATGTAACAAGCCAACCTTTACATTCACCAACTGTCCATCACATTTGAGTGATTAGAAATATCAATTGTTAGACTTGGAGGTCAACAAACACCAAATCTTACGTTGATTATTCATTTTCTTCTAAAGCTGCGTAAGACACATGAATTAAACGGTCCCAGAACTCAAATAAAATTGCAAACAAGAATAAATAGAAGAATAAATAGATATCAGACGGGGCTCTCTGTACAGTGCAAATCAAAAGCCTACATGGCGCCCCTCTCCTCTCCTCTCCTCTCCGTCACATACCCTGCGCCAGGTCTTTTAAGTAATCAGGTTTACTCGGAGTATTTATGACATGCGCGGTTCATCAGCTCTGCATGTCTACATGTTGATTGTATAAACTTTATCAATCCCACAGGGAAATTCACACAGAAACAAGGCTATGGACTCACAGGACAAATAATGCAGCCAATAAATCAGTCAATATGGAAATAAAATTAAATCACAAATATAATAAATCAATGTTATTTCAAAATAAAGGTAACGAGTGCCCAGGAAGGAAGCACTGAAATGCCTGACCATAGACACAGAATTACTAGACGCCGCGTGACCAGCAGCATCGTACGCCAACGTCACCGCCATATTGCGAGTGGCACTGCTGTGGAGTGAAGTAGTGATAAAGATGCCTCACACATGTGCTGCTTGGGATTGTACAAACCGCCGTACGCTCCAAACCACATTTCATAGGTGAGGCTGAATAATTGTTTTGGTTATATTTGGCTATTAGAAAATCCCTTTTTTTTATTCTTAACTTTAGCTACGCCAGGCTAAGCTAGTAAAGCTATTCATTTATGTGCTCAAGTGAGTCTCCAGATAACGTTTAGTTTACTCACTGACTATGTAGATTGTTGTTAGCTGTTAACATTTCTCAAACTCTGAAGGTTTCCTATCTCAGAAGCAGTGGCAGGTCAGGTAGCCCTTAGACGGGATTTGGAGAAAGCTGTCCTGTGACGTGTGCCGTGCTAGTTTGGTAACAGACGCTGTACCAGCGTCATATGATCAAAGCTACCACTCGCTCACATTGAAAAACAAAGGAGGTCTGATGGTTCCTTCTGAGGGTCCAGTCAAGGTGGTCAAAGTAGCTGAGCGTGTTATCTGACAGTCGACATGAGGACAAGCTGTCAGTGGATCTTTGATCAGTCAGTTTGTTTGGGCTGAGATTGGTTCAGATGAAGGAGCCCATCGAGGAAACACAGTTTGAAACTGACAACCATCACTTCATGCTCATGTCTTTAGTCGTCTCTGTCTGTCTTCACAAACTAAGGCTGCTCCACATTGACAGACTGAATCCTCTCAAATTACAGAGCGGCAACACACAGAAAAAGCTATGGAAGACAGTTCTGTTTCAAGGATTTGAGATCCTATCCTGTAGATATTTAAGTAACCACATGGTGTGTGTGTGTGTGCATGAGAGAGAGAGAGATTGAGAGAGGAATGAGTGAAATGTTTTCAGAAATTATTAAGCCAATTTGTATACAATAAAATTGTTTCTTGTTGTGACTGAGTGTTTCATTTCACTGTTAAATGAAAGACCAGACTGCCAGTTAAAGTCTTACTATTTTGACTTTCAGACATTGGTCAAGTTTTCGTCTCAATAATTAATAATAATAATAATACATTTTATTTAATAGGCACCTTTCTTAGCACTCAAGGTCACATTAAAATAAAATTAAACAACATTAGTGAAATTAAAACAAGAGAATGATAAATCAAAAAGCAATAATTAGCAAAAAAACAAAGATAACTGGCAGTAACAGTGCAAAATTCACAATTGGTGTGCCAGTTTGAAAAGATACGTTTTGAGGACAGTTTTAAAATGTGTTATTGAATCGAGCTGACAGACGTGAGAGAGAAGAGAATTCCCAAGTTGAGGAGCACAATGAGAGACGCTCGAGCTCCCATAGCACTGAGTCTGACGTGTGGTACAGAAAGTGGAGCTGCAGATGAGGGAGGATCTGAGTGAGCGAGAGGAGTGCCAGTCTGGAGGAGATCAGTGAGGTGTGGAGAGCTTTAGATGTTCAGAGCGGGACTGTGTATCGTATTCTGTAGTGAACAGGGAGCCAGTGAAGTTAAGGGAGAGAATCGGTGTGACGTCTTCAGTGGATTTACAACAGCAGGTTATTATCCTGGCAGCAGAATTCTGAAGACGTTGTAAGCGATGGATACGTTTTTGTGGGATGCCAGATAGAAGAGCATTACAGTAATCTATACGTGAGGTGACTCGGGCATTAACCGATACATCAGTACTGTGTTGTGTAAGAACAGGACGAAGTCTAGAAATGTGTCGGAGATGGAAGAAGGCAGTCCGAGAAATGTTAATTATTTAATAATAATTATTAGTGTATAAATGGATATAAATAATTGCAATAATCGCCAAAATCTGTTGTATGTAAACGATGCTGTTTTAAACGTTATTGTTTTTTCATCAGAAAACCCGGTTTCCACGTCTACCTGTATTAGCTTAAATGGCACTTTTGCCACGCGCGCCGACGTATCGTGTCGACTGGGCAACACAGGGAATGCGGCGTCTACCTCTATATGTCTATGTGCCTGACAGCACTGGGCACAAAAGTGCAACAGCCACTGTCTGTCCAGGAGGAAGTCACCTGACCTGTCTGCGCTCCAATTGGAAAAACCAAAATGAAATGAAACCAAGTGAATCATAAATGCTGTAAGTCATCTGGGATAAAGGTGTCAGTCAAATAAACAAATGTAAAGGACCCCCAAAGGCGCTTCTTAGCACTCCGTGGTGGAAGGGGCCTGCGGCTGAAAGTACTCCAAGAGGGCGCCTCCCGGTGGGGCTTTTCATGACACCATCCATCTGTGCCACCATCCTCTTTTCTAGCACAGCCTCCAGTGTTCGTCCTGTGATGTTGCAGGCTTTCCTGATAAATTTAATCAGACATTGCGCTTCTTTTGAGCTCAAGTTGCTTCCCCAGAAGACCACAGCGCAGACCACCACCCCCCCAGAGCTCACATCAGGAGACCCGAGTCTCCATAGCAAGTGCAGGCTGCTCTGGTCTTTGTTAAGCAGCGCCAGGCCAGTTCGGTGTTCATATGGACCCCCGGGTGCCTGTAGCTCTGCGCCACTTTCACGTCCTGGTGTCGGAGACTCTTTGGCGGGGCTAAAGCGAGCTGCAAGTTGCTGTCCCTGCACCCCAAGGCGACATTTAGTGTTCTAATCAAATTAATATTTGTGTCTGCAAACTCGAATGTTTAACAACACAAATAATCTCACGCACTGAACAATCACAAAGGGGAATCGCACCTTTCGCCGTCCGTGTGCCAAATACGGAGAGTCACCGCCCGAGTCTTCGATACCAAATGAAGGCACACTCGCCCTTCTACGTGTCCGCTTGCACAGCAGGCGCCGCCACGCGTTTTCTCCTCTCCGCTTCTTCCTCTGGCGGGCCGGCTGTTTCTCTTGGCGGAAGGCGCATAATTAAAAAAAGACTTCCTGGTTACAGGCGACGCTACGGTAGCCCAGACTGGTCAAACTTCACAGAAAAACGCGTTTCCTCAAAGTGCATCGAAGAATTAAAGGCGCGCGTTCTTCGCTTCGCTTCGCTTTATTACTTTACTGCTCGCATGTGAAACACACCAGGATTGACTTTGGTTCGGTGCAAAACCATGGAATACAAGACAATACAATTTCAACCCACCATTAACATGACACTGCGCAAACAACTACACAAATAGACGTTTCTTGACCAAAACCATTTACAAACTTCAACAGTACCGCCAAATGAATAGAAAAACTATACAAAATAATCTAGATACCATTCTTAACACAAATACGAAAGAAACCATTGACAGAAAAGGAAATATTAAGAAAACAGACTTAAATGGGAGTGTGTCAACTGTCCCTACTGGTTTATCTGAACCAGTCTGTAACCCAGTTTAACTGTCAGTGCCAACAGAGAAATACGCCCAGTCGAGTTGTTCCCTGGAAGCTGCTAAACATTTGCGTCCATTTCCTTGGTTTCCCCAAACGCAGTGGAGTTTAAGGTTTTATTTGAAAGGCCAGACACAGATGGGATTTCAGATCATCGTGAAGATCACACGTCCACCACCATCTCATACCGAGAATGGAGCGCAAAGTGCTCTACAAGATGTCAAAGACAAAGAGACAGGCAACAAAGAGCAAATGAAGTGATGTACGAATAATAAAGAACAAATGAAACACACACACACACACCCCAATACATGACGCAGGCACTCAGTTTGGAGAAAGGCAGCCGTCATTCCTGTCCTCTCCTTTTTAATGGAAACTCGTCCCAAAGGAACAAAGCAGTTCAGAGGAGGGACTGAAAACGAAAGGCCTGTGGCTGTTCTTAAAATGACGTCAGCGAGGCTTCAGTGCAAACGTGACAAGGCCTTCAGGCTGGCTGACTGACTGTGACGTGCGTCGGGATTCTGCCACCTGCTCGTCACCGGATTGTCACCCAGTTTTTAAAGATGACCTCGTAAGAGTCGACGTAATAAAAATGAACGTCCGATTTCTGCACAGCAGTGGAGCCCAGGCCTGCGCCGTTCAGCGCGTCTCGAGCGACCGAAGAGGCCCCCTTTGGCGTTACTTTAATGACCTGCCATGGGACTCAAGTGCGGATTCCGTGTTGTGTGTTCGGTCGTCCAGACCCGCCAGCTCACTCGGCCACTGCCGGCCTTGGCGCGGGTCTCAAGAGTGACACAAGTAAGCCATCGATGATGCCCACCCAATGGGATCTGCCAAATTCACCCTGAGGCTGTGGGAGAAAACCCTCCGTCACTAAGAGAGAAGCAGCGACGCGCGCCACAGCAGTTCTCCGCCATCTGCGCCCGCGACGCTTACCATCGCCAACGCCCTCCTTCTGTCGTAGGCGCAGCTCAGAAACGCGGGAGGCCGGTGTCGTGAAAGTGTAAATATCTGGTACGTCTGAAGGCTTCTCTGACGTCTGCAGCAACTCCTAGCGGACCTCACTTTGAACTTTAAAAGCACCGCCATTTCTTAAAACTTCCTGCGACGACTGTGGAAAAAGAGATCCTTTAATGAACGCCACGACAGGGTGTGGCAGTCTAAGGAGCGCGAGAGCCGCACGCTGCGCCACCTGCCACCTACGGCCGCATATCGGACAACACAAAAAGCAGCAGGCGTGAAGAAGGCGAGGCGATGGAAAGCAAACTCAAATCCCGCTCTGGCTGCCAGACACCACCGACGGGGCTCAACAGTCCTCTTGCCAACACTACTGTATAAACATGAAGAAGTTTATTAAGAATGACACTAAAATGACGGCTGAAGATGGCAGACCCCGGCCCACCGCCAGTGGCGTATGCTTGAAATATCAGCGAGTGGCGGCCGTGGTGATGGACCGGTTCACTCGGCCGTGACGCGAGGAGTGTTTGTATTCTCCTCTAAACTTCAACTTCACAGGACGAGAAATGGATTTTATTTGATGAACTTCCAACATGCCACCCTGGGCACTCGGCTCTGGTCCTGGAGGGCTTTAACTCCATTTTTGAGTTCACTCGCTTGTTCCGACTCAGCACCCTTAATGGCCGATTTTAGCTTTCACCGTTTTGCGTTTTCTCAGCCGGCGGAGGTGCAAATGACCCGCAGCTCTCCAGCCAGCATGCGGCCGTTTAAACTGAAGCATCTGTGCCAATACAGTTTAAAATTAACGAGAGAGCCGAAGGTACAAATCACCAAACACGGGGACCACGACCTCAGAAAACGAAAAACCTCCAAAGTGATCGAGTTATTTGTCTTAAAGAACGAAAGCACAACACGGCTTATCAAGAAATACCGCGCAGGCCAAACGTAATACCAGACTGGCTGGAACAAAAGCCTGCCGCCACTGTGGACCCCCAGGACACCTGGGTCGGACCCCACAAGGCTGCCTGGTCACTTTTACTGCCATCCTCTCCTCCGCTCAGCCCTACAAACAATGGTGCCAACGTGATGTTCAGCTCAGTCTGAGTGACATGCCAATCAAGGATTTTAAAGGGGACGTCACGCCAGACTGGCCCCTCCAGCAATGCACCCTGCACACCATAGTAAGGGACGAGCACCTCGACTGAGCACAGCCGTCACCTCAAACGTGTCACGGCGCTGAGCTCTCTCTGTGTGTGTGTGTGTGTGGTATAGCGGGTCCACAGCTCACTGAGCAAAGGCCATTCATTTTTAAATAAATAATCACCGCACCCGAAGTGGCTTCATGAGGGGGGTGTTGTTGTGGCGAGCCGCGGGACGCTCGGGGTTGTGGGCGTTTCTCACCGAGTGCACAGGTGAGGAACTGCCCACATCCGTGATTGCTCCCGTGGCTAATGCTACAGCTGTGATGGCCCCTCTTCATTTAAAAGAAGCGCGAGTCGGTTTTGGGGGAAAAAAAGAAAGGGATTAGAAAAAGAACGAAGGAGAAAAAGAATGGAGGAGAAGGAAGAGAATGGAGGTTAGAGGGAAGGAGGAAGCAGGCGAGCGAACGCTCGCAGGCAGCTGAAGGCCGCCTGGGTGTTTGGCCAACACCCGGGAGAAGTGGTTGTGGTCGCCCCCGCAGAAGTTTGTGTTTTGTAGGGCGGGAGTGACTGGGAAGGTGCAGGACTCTCCGCGGAAGTTAGCGGGAGTCGGGACTTGGGACGCGGTGTCCCTAACGTAAGAGCCTTGGCCGTTAAGGGATTCCCAAGTCGCTGTCCGGAGGAGCTGACCGGAGCCAAGGATCGGTGAGGCAACTGACAGCAGTAGCAGGAGTAGGAAGGAGGTCAGCTGCAGGGTGTGCGTCTCCCTTGTTGCGGGGCCCTTATGGGTGAAGCAGGAGAGACGCTAGTTGTAATTGATGGCACTTGTTGTGGATTTTTAAAGACTGCTTCCTGAAAGATCATTTTAACCTCTGGTTTTTAAGGATTGTTTTTTCTAGTGTTTTAACTTCCACGTTTTTCTTTTAATGGATTTATTTATTGAAGAACTTGGAATCACTGCACTATTTATTTGAACACCTGTTTTGTTGACTGTTTTAAATAAAAGCACTGTTTCACTTTTAACCATCCCCTTGCTTAGATGCTCTATTATTGCCTTCACTGACTAGCTCATCGGTAACATTACCGACGGTGTTGGGTTCAAGAGCTTCCTAAACAGCGATGGGAGTGTGGAGCCAGAACCCGCATCGTCACAGTGTGCCGACTGCACCTTCACTGCTCAGCTCATCTCCTTCTGCTTCCTCTTAGTTTACTATTTCATGGTATCACCTGTGACCGAGACAGACAGACAGGTGAGCGGGTAGACAGACAGATGGGCAGACACACAGACAGATGGGCAGGCAGACAGACAGACGGGCGAGCAGACAGACAGACAGATGGGCAGACACACAGATTATATTCTGACCAACAAACTCCTCTCACATAAACACCAGAATGACTAAAAAGAAAGGCGCTATACAGATCTACTGCTTTTGGTACAAAGGCCCCCCAGGCATTTTTCTCTGCTCGAAGTCCTCGGTGTTGGTGTGTCACAGAGAGGACGGGCAGCACTCGGCTTTGTCTGCATTCTCCGGGGGGTCCGGAGGGCTTCCCATAACTGAGCCGTCCCTTCGGTCGATTGGGTGGTCCTCTCTTGAAGTGACGTCACCGGCCATCGCAGAGTTGCACGAGTGTGTTATGAATTTCTTACGTGTTTCTGTTTCTTTCACCCTTTTGGTTATCGTGTGTCTCATGCGTTGGGTTTTATTGTACTCCACATTGGTCAGCCCTGGTGTCGTTTTTTTAAAGTGCTAAATAAATAAATAAATGTGAAGGACGAATACAATACAGCATATGTAGCCACGTCATCCAAAACGTACTTGCTTCCATTCCCAATGTGAACACTCATAACATCAGAATGGCTGGGGCCTTTAATTGTGTTTTAATTCCAGACCTTGCTGGGTCTCGTGCCACGGGGGTGATGACCAAACACTGCAATGACCATCACACAGTTTGTAACTGACCACTGCTTATCAGACATTTCTAAACCCAAACTCGAGCGCATATTCCTTCTACTCACCAGTGCATCACCGCTACTCAAGAACGGATTATTTCTTTGTAGGTAACAATTGCTTTGCCCCACATACTCATCTCACAGCTGGCATCTTAACCCGCTTTTAAACTGCACAGAGTTTATATCCATTTTTATTTAGAGACAAATTCATCCTCGGAGGTCTCTGCAGGAATACTCTGAAGGCTAGGTAGGTAGGTAGACAGACACTTTATTAATCCCCAAGGGGAAAGTCAACTTCTTAGGGGCTCAGATTATCTCAAATCTTTCCCACAAAACTAAACTGGAAACCAAGTGGGCACGTTTAGGGAGTGCAGTCCCCCAAGAGTCAGCTCTGCCTTTTGTTGTGTTGCAGGACCAGTCCAGCCGGTCACTCGTGTGCATTCATGCAATAAACTTTTTAAAAATGCAAATATGAATTCCTTCATTTTCATGCACACAGGGAATGCGGCCTACAGGCTTGGGGTGCTGGACTGGAGCCTCCAAGGCTGCCGCTCGACTCTCAGCTCTGCGCTCTTTTTCTTCTCCACTCCTAAAACCACATAAACACACCGGTGCCATTGTGAATTTTTAGCTCATCAACATACCATTGTCACGAACGGAGTCAAATACATGACTGTAAACGCTGCGCTAGCTGTGCGACAAACAGCAGACCGCCACAGGACACCTCGAGAGACGGCAACGTACGCCACAATAAGGGCCGAGCACCCCGACTGCGCACAGCCTTCATCTCAAGACGTGTCTCAGAGGCAGAAGGGGCGCTTTGTCCGGAGATTCCAAGCGGTTTAAGACCCTGGCATAGACCGATAGCCTGTCTGATCGGTAGACGGACGGACGGCATTAGTGAGGGGGCCGAGCCGAGCGCCAGTCCTCGCCCACTAAACCCGAGGCGCCTGGGATGTGTGGCGCGGCTTCGAGAGACGTGCGGCTCTGCCATTGGGTGACGAGTAGCCAACGGCCACCCACCACGTGGGCCAAGATAACGGCGGGCAACGCTGCCCTAACCGGGTGTTTATTCGGCGCGGTACACCCGTAAAGCTTCACAGCGTACAGCAAAGCCGGGGGGCGGGGGGCTCACATTACGCGGCGGAAAAAGCCTGCTTTGTGATCGGCCATTCATTCGCTGATCAGGTCAAGCGCTTTAGTAACGGCGCACATCCCGCTGCTAACCCGTGGCCTCTCCGACACACAGCACCCCGTATCGTGCGGCGATACTTACAGCATGACCCGGGAGACGTGAATGTTGACCGGGACGCTTCTGTCTTTGAAGGCGGTGGTAATAAAACATCCAAAAGTCAGAAATGCCATGACGCTGAGGGAAAAGGCAAAGAGCGAATTTGCTCGGGACAGGACTGTATTCATTGCAGCAAAATTGAAACGATCCAAAAAGAAAAATAAAATAAAAAAAGAAGACGACAACAATCACGTCCACACAATGTTGACTGCTGACGACGTACGAACCGCACCGGACACGGGAAGCGGAGTCAACGACAGGCGCACCGCGAGTACGACCGGACTTCCGATGAGTCGTCAGTGCGCCACAGCGCCATCTGGCGTCTCGGGGTGGGAGCGGCTGGACTCGTGCATCTCCCAACAGATCTCCTGCCCTCGGAGCTGGTGGCCGTGGCCGTGGCCGTTCGCTGGCTTCACCGAGTCGAACTGGCAAGGTGTGCTAATGGGTTCAATCAAAAAGAAGGAGTGGATGACATCTGTGCGTATATTGCATGTACAGTGGGCGCCTACTGCGGGTAACATCGTGTTTCTCTTTTCATTGTCTTGGTGTTTGTTCAGTTCTCTTCAGTTCACAGTTCGAACGAATGAAGTTCCCTCTGTGGGATAAGGCTGACCTTCCCATGTTGTGTTGCACCCTTCATGTTCAGCACGGCACCATCTCTACAGAGTCATCCAGCTGGCAGGCCATTGAGGGCCGAGCCACACGGCCAGCCTGTGTTACCAACATGTCGGCTCAAACTGCTACAAAGTCAGACCAGGATGTGGCAAAGTATTAGGAATGGCAATGCTGTGGGCACCTACGGTGGCTTCTGAAAGTCTTTAGACCCTTCACTTTCTTCACGTTGCGTTCTGTTGCAGCCTTGTGCTAAAATCGCAGCCATTCAGCGTTTCCCTCATCAACCAACACTCCATACCCCATAATCCACCCGTCCATCCATTATCTAAGCCGCTATATCCTAACTACAGGGTCACGGGGGTCGGACACCCCATAATGACAATGGAAAATAGCACTTTAGAAGCTTTGTCAAATGTATTGAAAGTGAAGCATCCCATAGAGCCTTGAAATGCGGCTCAGGTGCATCCTGCTCCACTGGGCATCGCCGAGATGTTTTGGAGTTCAGTCGACTGGACTGATTAGAAAAAGTCCACAGGTGAGCAAACACCAGGCCATGAGGTCCCAGGAATTGCCTGCAGAGCTAAGGGACAGGAGGGAAGGCTACCAAAAATGTGTGTAGCATCGAAGATTCCCAAGAGCCTCCACAGTTCTTAAGAGGAATTCGTCTGCCGTAGAACAAGCAGGACTCTTCCTAGAGCTGGCTGGCTGGCTGGACAAACCGGGCATCACGGTAAGAGAAACGAACAAAGACAATCTGTGTGGAAATTAAAAGAAGAAACTTCCAGAAGAACACCCACCACCAGCACCACCACAGCACTCCACAGATCCGGGCTTTATGGCAGGGTGGCCACACACTTAATGGCTCACGAAAGTCCAATTCCAGTTGGCGAAAAGGCCCTTAAAGGACTCCCAAGAATTCTCTGGTCTGACGAAGCCAACGTTAGTGCCATGTCTGGAGACCCCCCCCCCCCAGGCACCACTCGTACCCTGTGCCATTCCAGCTGCGGGGACTGGAAGATTAGGCAGGGACCCAGGGTGGAGGGACACCTGACGTATGGACGCACCCTAAATGTCACCCTGCTCTGGACTGAGCAAAGTGAAGGCAACACGACAAGTGGCTTCGGGTCACGTCTGGGAATGTCCTTCAGTAGTGCAGCCACAGCCTGGACTGGAATCCAATCAAACATCTCTGGGGGACAGAGCTTGAGGGGGTCCGCAGAGAAGAAATGGTAGGAAACCTCTACGTCCAGGAGTGAAAGGCTTGTCACGTCAGACCTGGAATGGCCGCCAGTACTGAGCAAAGAGTCCATGGAGGCTGTGAGCGAGGAGTCGGAGTGTCCTGATAAAAACCCAACAGCCAGGCCTTTAATGACCTCCTGGGCATTCAGTCTGCACGGAGAGTGTCGACCTCGGCATCGAGAGGTTCACTGACCGCATTAGTGACATTCATGTGACTCTTCCTATGAAGTCAGTAGGCGGATCGAGAGGGCATTGGGGGGTGGCACAAAAGGACGAAGGTCCAAGTCTTTAGAGTCCTGGTGCTTCCTGCTTGAGAGACATGGACGCTCTGCAGTGACCTGAGATGAAGACTGGACTCCTTCATGTGTGTCTCTTTGGAGAGTCCTTGGGTGCTGCCGGTGTGGCTTTGTGTTGCTCACGAATGAGGCACTGGACCTGCATTGGACGGGGACGTCCTTGGGGTCCACTAGGACCGAGTGCCAGCTGACCACTTGTCATATCGGGAGTTGTCACTAACTGCCCAGTAACAGAGGAGCTGGCAGCTAAGCCACCATACGTAACCCATTAGGTGTGCCCACTTCTCTCTAACATTTGGGTTCAAGTTTAGGAAATCGGGCAGTACCCACCATCTTGTCCAGATGCTGCTCAGGTCGGAGACGAGGGTCCGGTGGCTCCAGAAGCCCCTTTATTCCAAGCGTGCCTGTCCGACTCCTTCTGCTCTCCCAACATGAGGCCGACATCCAGGGCCACGGTGGCACTACAGCCACGTGGCATGACTACCCGAGGGGGATCCGGCTCATTGCTGAGGACCGAGCGACTGGACCAGGCCCACGTAAGATGGAGGGTCATTTTTGGAGGGTGGGACTGGACCGCGTGTCTGCCCGGGGGGTTGCCAGCCAGGATACCAAGCTGTTTCGTCGTGTGGTGGGTGCGCCAATGTGCCGTACCAGTGCATGCCCCTCACTTTTCCTGGTGAGAGTTGTGACATTTAATATTTTTAAGCCCAACTCCCTCTTCTGGTTCTTTGAAAGTCCAGCTCAGTAATTTTGCCATCTGCTATTGTTTTTTCCTCATAACATCTGGGCATATTGGTGGCACACAAGTTCCTTCATCTGGCTGACTCCTCGGTAGCAGCCCCTCACCCGATGCGTGTTCTTCCATTCATTAATGAGGAGAACTGGCCTGTGGGCCCAATCACCTTTATTAATGGGATGGCACTGCCTGTGCAAGACGGTGATTTCCAAACAATGCGCCTTACGGGCTTTCACGACTGGTCACTTAAGGTGCGCTGAGCGCTTCGGGCTTGGATTAGGGGCGTCTCAAATTTAGGGGAACCTCTTTGAGATTGGGAGCAAAGTGTGAGAAAAGAATGAGACGGAGAGCAATACACAGAGTGGCCAGGAGATGGCAGTAAAGCACCGTTAACAGGCTCGGTTGGCAAACACCACGCGGACGTCCTTTCCCATTTCATGGACTGAGGTA
The DNA here is from genome assembly GCA_026402145.1 of Polypterus bichir lapradei. Classification (NCBI taxonomy): domain Eukaryota; kingdom Metazoa; phylum Chordata; class Cladistia; order Polypteriformes; family Polypteridae; genus Polypterus; species Polypterus bichir. The sequence continues at coordinate 26,500,916 of JANRMT010062823.1, read as the reverse complement.
AGAAGTGAAATATGAAAGGTCAGTCAGTCAGTGTCCAACCCGCTATATCCTAACACAGGGTCACGGGGGTCTGCTGGAGCCAATCCCAGTAAGCACAGGGCACAAGGCAGGAACAAACCCCGGGCAGGGCACACACGGGATAATTTAGGATCGCCAATCCACCTGACCTGCATGTCTTTGGACTGTGGGAGGAAACCCACGCAGACACGGGGAGAACACGCAGACTCCACGCAGGCAGTGAGGACCCAGGAAGCGAAGCCCAGGTATCTCCTTACTGCAAGGTGGCAGCGCTACCACTGTGCCACCGCGCTGCCCAGTCTGGAAGGTTCCTCTTCTAATTATCTCAGTAAACGTTTCACACAAAAATGTCACCGTGATTTTCCTTGGGAGTCAGTCATTGTGTTGCACCCTGAGAGAAGCACTGAGGCAGCACGCCACCCGTCCTTGAACCCGGGTCTGCAGTTGGCCCGCTAAGCAGATGTCCTATGCACAGGGGATGAACAGCAGGGTGCGTCCTTTACTGAGGGTCTCTCATCCGTGTTATGCCAATGACCTCAGCTCTCGTCTCTTTCTCTACGGTTCTCCACAAGATGGCATCATTTTTGGCTTCCACTTTGCATGGCAGTGCTCAGATAGACTGGTGACTGGAATGCCACGCTGGGCATCACTTTTGGGGGGGGGCAGGAGACTGGAGGGCCAAATTCCAGTTACTTAGGTAGGACAGAAAGCGGAGGAAATGCAAAGATGTCCACCTGTGACAGCCAACTAAATTTGGGCAAGAATGGTGACACTGGACCTGTGACCCTGAAGCCACATGTCTTAGGTTCCTAGGGTCCTTCTTGTTGCATGCATAGAGTCACCATCTGATCATCATGTCACATGTCACCGTTCTCTGGCATTTTAATGGCTCATGTGGTGCCAAACATACAAACGGTGCCCATTCCTCGCGGGGCAGAGGTGCAATGAACAGCAGTCTAGCTGTCCATAAGGAAGACTTCCTGTGCCCTCCACCACATGACCTGACCGGTGACATTAGTGACCAGGCTGAGGGGGCCGACACGTGTGAGTCAACTCGGTGAGATGAGGTGGATGGCGCTGTGAGACCCGCAGCACCACCGACACAAAACGCAGGTGTGACGGGGACATCCTTGGGGTCCACTAGGACCGAGTGCCAGCTGACCACTTGTTATATCAGGGGTTGTCACTAACTGCCCAGTAACCCGAGGAGCTGAAAGCTAAGCCACCATACGTAACCCATTAGGTGTGCCCACTTCTCTCTAACATTTGGGAAATCGGGCAGTACCCACCATCTTGTCCAGCTGCTGCTCAGGTCAGAGACGAGGGTCCGGTGGCTCCAGAAGCCCCTTTATTCCAAGCGTGTCTGTCCGACTCCTTCTGCTCTCCCCACATGAGGCCGACATCCAGGGCCACGGCGGCAGGCCGGCGCCGGGCAGGCAGGGGGGGCACGTCGGGCGCAGCTGTCGCCGGATGTAACCGTCGTGGCATATCCTGCTGTCAGCACGCCCAGCACAGAGGCGGCGATGGCGGAGGCCGAGGAGCAGCGGCCTTTCGCCGCCCAGCTCTCCAACGTCTACCTGACCATTTTCGCGCTCTTCTGCTTCAAGCTCTTTGTGAAAATCAGCCTGGCCATCCTGAGCCACTACTACATCGTGAAAGGCAACCGTAAAGAGGCGGCCCGCATAGCCGCCGAGTTCTACGGAGTCACCGAAGGTCACAGTAAGTGTGGCGCCAGCGCCGGGTCACGTGTGGTCCTCTGCGGTGATGGGGCCTCCGGTGCGCTGCCATCACCCAAAACGACCGCTTCACAAGTGACGCTCATGAGATGAGTCCTGGGCCATCTCTGATGCCATCCTGGCACAGACAGTCAGGTAGTGGCTGGCACGAGGACCAATAGGCCGCTGTTAGGTGGCCTGTCCAGTAAGTCTCGTCCCCTTTGTGTCTGTGAGTTATGAACAGATGGCAGTGCCAGTGCCCTTGGCTGGTGGAGCCCGCTTTGTCTGGGATGTTTGCAGTTGTTGTGAGGCTTCTGCTCTATCGAGCGAATTCTGAGGCGAGCCAGGTGACGATGCCAGTCCTGGCTGAATGTCACACGCCTCAGAGTCCTTAGTAAACCACCTGAAGACCAAGTGAAGGCCTGCAGCGAGTGGCATGGGGGTGCTGGGGGTGGGGGCAAAGTGGCCTGAGAAAGAGCCTTAATGACAGCCAGCAGAAGTGCCAGTGGCTGGCGGGCATCACTGTTTTCTACTAGTCTGCATTAGGATGGCCCAGAGACTGCACTGCTAATGCTGCTGATGCCATGTCATGCACTGTGGCCGTGCACAGCATAGTGCCCACTGGTTGCCCAGCCCTGCTCAGTGACATTCTGGCTGCACTTGTGTCACTTGCACTGTAACAAGAAACCCAGCGGCCACGTACCCCACTTTATCGTCAGCCTGTCACCGCTGCCCGCATGTCCCCTCTTGTCAGGCTGCTCTGGCTGCAGTTTGGAAGGTGTTGATGCCCACCCTTTTGGGAGGCTGTGAGTCCGGGAGTCCATGGCACACGCTCTGGCTGGTCATAGCCTTCGGTCATGCGTGATCCGATTGCACAGTGACCCCTGGTGCCAGCGCATTCCTTGTTTGTGCTCTGAGTGACACGACAGGAGAGGCCACCGAGTCAGCTGCGCCGCGCTGGGAGTCTGCCGGCCGCGGCCCACAACAGGTTAACGCCAAGCGCCAGGCTAAGCAGATTTACAAATAGACGCGGCCCCCTCCCCCGCCCTCCTCTGAGCACGGGCGCCATGCAGGAGCCGCCATCTGCACAAACGGCCAGGAAGAGGAGCGCCGAGTGTGCGCCCGACAGCCCCTCCAAGCGCAGGCTGTGCTGGGGCCTCCTCACCAGTCAAGGTCAGTGCTTCACGTGTGCCAGGCAGCCAGGTGGGCAAAGGCGAGGGCCCAGAGCCAAGGGGGGCGGGGAGGGGGGAGAGACTTCTCCTGACAGAAGTGCAGAGGCCTGTCCAGGGCCACGAGCCTCAGGTGGCACCATACGTCAGATCAGACCGCTGGCATGCGGTGGCTTCGGCCGACGGCCCCTCGACTTGACTGGCTTGCTTTTCTAAATTTGCAGGAAATGACGTTTGCTTCTGGCCGCTGGGACTGGCTGGACGTGCCGTGGGGAGACGGAGACCTGGGTATGTCCTCTGCCGTGTCGTGTGTACTGCCCCGTGGCATTAACTTGCTCAGGTTAGTGCCACGCCAGATCAGAGGGTGACTGTGGGGGCTCCAATAGGTGCACCCCCTCGATTTCATGTTCTGTCACCGTAAGATCATCTTATGCTAGTGCTGGGGTTAGGGCAGGCAGGTGGCACTTGGCAGTTGGCAGGAGCAGCTCATACTTCCTTCAGGTTTCACTCCGGAGGTTCAGACTTGGCTGAGGAGGCCTGGTGGCTCAGCAGTCAGTGCTCTTGGCTCCCAGTCTGCACAGATATGCAGCATGAAGTGGGCAGCTGCCCAGGGTTTTGGGGCACTGTGCCCTCTTTATACCCACATAAATAGAATCCCACCCATCTGAAGCAGCGTCGCACATGAGTCACCGTGAAATTTCAGCTTAGAAGGACAGCAGACTGGAGTCTCGCCCATCCACTACCAGGGGTGCCACCAGCTTAAGCTCAAGGTGACAAGAAATACTGCAGAGCCAAATGAAAAAGCAACCTGCTGCAGAGACGGACCGAAAGGCGAAGGGGGGGGGGGGTTGTAAAGGTGGCAGCTGCGAGAGGTCAGGGGGTAAAGAATGCAGGTGGCATCTCGAGCACAGGGATGACATGCAGACACCCGTAACAACTGTTTAGGCCACCTAGATAGCTGTGCCTTGACTTTGGTGCCACTGCCTGCTGACTCCAGTCTGGTGTCAACAGTCACAATCATGCCCCCCTTTGCCCCGGCCCACCCCTTGAGATACCCTGCTGTCAAGTTAGAGGAGATGTCACCAGGTAGGAAGAGGAAGCAGGCACAGGGAGGCAGCCTTGGCATAGATGCTAGGAGGTGCCCTGGAAGTACAAGTTGGCCCAGCAACGTCATGTGGAAATGTGCCCACCAAGTGTCTGAACTTAAGGAAGTTAAGAAAGCCTCACGGGTCATGCCAGGCCATCTCTGGTGCCATGTTTAAAGGTGCCATATCTCATTCAACCCCCTCACTCTCCAGGCTGGTCGCTTTCTTGCCTGCCATGGCACCAGAGCTGAGAAGAACTCCACTTGACTGCTCAGGACAGAAGGACTGCGACAGAAATTAGAAAGACACAGGAAAGAGAAACAAACACACACAAAAAAAAAAAAAAGACAAGGCGGGCATGGAAGGGACAGAAACAGGCTGGTAACAAGGAGGGTGAGGGCCAAAAACAAAAGTAAGGGACGATCACAGGGAGAAACAAAGGCAAACCCAAAGAGGGCCCAGCTCAAGGCTGATAGATGGGTGGCTTGCCTGCCAGTTTCAAAGGTGTGTGCCCTGCTCGCCATCTCCGGCCCAAGTCAGCTGCCGTCTGAATTCGCTCTGAAACTCAGAGTTTTGTTTCTTTAAAACATTAAGGCACGAACTTGTGCCATTGGCCCAGAAAGGCATTTAGTTCCTGCCAGCAAGTGCTGGGCTGTGCCAGCCCCACATGTGCCTGCCCGCCATGTAGTGTCGGCTCACCACACGCTGACCCTTCACGGAGCCGTCAGGTGTGTGTTGCGGTTCTGTGTGAACACAAGAAGGAGGAGTTGTGGTTGTTTGGGTAGTTCAATGCCCACTGTGCCAGTGATAATGTGATTACAAACGTTGCTCAGTCCATTCCTCAAAGTGCTTGGAGCAGGAAGGCGGGAAGGCTGGTTGCTAGGTAACAGGAAGGGCAGGTTGCCACAGTAACATGCTTAATGGCAGGTCCTTGTGACTTCAGCTCCTTCGGGTGTCCTCAGCCTTCATAATCCTGGAGCTTTGCAGAACTCCTCTGCCTCTCGCCATCACTTAATCGAGGTCAAGGGTGTAATGGGCATCGGCTCGGCTTGAATTAGTGGCAGGGCCACCCGTGCCGCTCCGCACCGAATGCCGAATTTCATGTCGACGAAAACCATCTCCTTGTTTATTAAACAACTCGACTGAATCCTCAGTCACATGCCAACCTGACTAAAGAAAAGAACACCACACATGATGCCAGTGTGCGTCCTCAAGGCAATCTGACCAGCTGTGTGTGTCACCAATAAAACTGGCACATCCTCGCAGCTCTTGGACTGATTTTCTCTTTCAGTGTGCCAGCTGCTCACTAACTGGAGGAGACGTGCACTGGTGTATTAGCTCCTCAGTCACCACCCACACGTCTTCAGGTGCCAGCTGGCAGTCCAGTGACATGCTTACTGAGCAACGTGCCACCCCTTCTGTGCCATTCAGCTCACCGTAGCCTCAAAAACAACTTGTTCAACAGGTGGCCTGTTTCAGCTGATCGCTACAGGCCATGAAAGCAGTGCCAGCTCTGGAGCTGCTAGAGCGACGAAGGACCATTTTGGCATCGCAGTTCTCGGCTTTGGCATTAATGTAGTTTAGCATTGTGACAATGACATCATCATGAAGTCATTTTCACATGGGCTTTTGTCACTGGTGCAGCTATTGCCACTGACACTGACTGTGTTCTCCAAGGTGCCATCATATTTTCCACGAACGTGCCCATCGAGAGTTACCATGAATGCCATGAGCTATTTTCAGGATTCCCTCTTGTGGCTCCATGTCGCCTGCTCTCACCAGTCACTGCTGGTCTATGCCAGGGTACCCTTTGCCAGGTGTTGTGAATTGGATTGGTTTTGCCGTCACGTGCACAGTGGGTCAGTGACAACAGCATCCTTAGTCTTGTAACCCGGCCCAGTGGAAGTGCCTTGCTTAGTGCCAGGCCTAGGTTTTGGGCTCTGCCTTTGAGTCCTGAGCCTGTGTGCCCTTAGCCTTTAGCCAGCCAGTAAAGTGTTGAAGTGCTGCCATTTCCACTGGCTGGCACCCCAGTGACAGCTGTGTCCCTTTATTATCCGTCTTATAGATGGGTGAAGGTGCCAACGTCTGGAATGCTGCAGGGGTCATCTTGGACATCAACTCAGGTGTGTAAAAATGACAGATGGGTACCTGGCTGCCAGCTCACTTTGGAATGCCACTCTGTGAAATTTGATGTCAACTTTGGCTTGCTCAGTTGTCAGGTCAGTGTGTGCCACTCCTTACCTGCTATGACTTTTCACTCTGAGCAAGAATGCCAGTGTGTGCCATTCTTGAGTCACTGTGACTTAAGACATCATGTGAGTGTGGCCCAGCTCCTTGTGTGCCACTCATACCCAGTCTCAGTTTGAGTGATGCTCAGTCAGCCACTGGATCAGTGCGTGCCACCTGGCGCCCAGGGTGGCTTGTAAAGCATATGACCAGATTAAGGCAGGGCGACGGAGGAGGCACCAGAGGTGGCATGAGGGCATGAGCTCAGATGACATGGCAGAGACTGTAAGAATGATGCCTTCTGTTGACAGGCTCCTGGGCAGACCGCTCACCTCTGCATGAAGCTGCCAGTCAAGGGCGCCTGCTGTCCCTCAAGACTCTGCTCTCCCAGGTAAGAGACTGGCATTTCACGTCTTGCAAATTTTGTACAAAATGGTCTTCCTGCTCTGCTCCAAACAGCTGTATCCAGCTGGCACCCAGTGTGGGCCAAGACCCCCACGGAGCTGCTCAGTCCCGTTGTAGTGCCCCCCTCTCTTTTCAGTTTTCTCTTGTTGTTCTTGTTGAAGGGCTACAGCGTGAACATCCTGACAATCGACCATGTCACCCCTCTGCACGAAGCCTGCCTGGGAGGCCACATTGCGTGTGCTCGTGCCCTGCTGGAGGCTGGTGCCAATGTAAGTGGGCATGTTCTGTTTTGCCAAGAGGCACTGCCAAGGAGTTCTGCCTAAGGGCAGGTTGGCACAAATGGCACGGGACACACCCATGAACTTACTTTCCTCCACAGGTGAATGCTGGCACAATCGATGGCATAACCCCGCTCTTCAACGCCTGTTCTCAGGGAAGTGCCGCCTGTGTCGAGCTGCTCCTGGACTATGGTGCCAGTGTACTGTGTGACATGTGCCAGCCTTCACCGCTACATGAGGCCACTAGGAAGGGTGAGTTCTGCCAGCGTTGAGGTCACCAGGGGTGAGTGTGAGTGAGATGTTGAGTGGGCAGTGCCAGTGTGGTGGATGGCTTGCTGGCACTGAGACGTGGCGAGAGTGAGGATTTTGGCATGGTGGCTGCTGGAGTGGGGGGTGAGGACACCACAAGTAATTGGGGGCATAATGCCTTTTACCGTCTGTGGTTATTGCGCCTCCCCTGACAGGTCCCTCCAGTTTTGGCTGGCATTGTTGGCCTGCAGGGGGCGCAGTCACTCTTCCTCCTCCTGTTCCTTGCTGCTATAAGAAGGCCGAGGCTGAAAAGTCCAGAGACCACATAATATGGGGGTCAAGGATTAAAGGAAGGGTTTAATGGAGGTAATCGGACCAATTATGGGATGTATTTCAAATTGTGTTGCAAAGTCCATAGACCTGTCGCAGCAGGCAGGCAGCAGGACACACAGAGATGTGACCCGGTTAGGGGGCATTCGAGGGAAGTGACATTTTGTGACATGGGGCATTAGCACACCACACAAGAGACACCGTCAGGCACAGAGTGGCATCAAAGATCAACGGCATCTCATGAATGTGCCAGTTGCTTGGGCTTGTTCACGATGCCGACTTCCTAGGGGAACTGGTAGGGGCAGAGGTGGGTACTGGCCTGGGGTGTGCCCAGGGAGCTCTCTCCTGTTATGAAGACCTTCAGAGCCCCTCGTGCAGCCCACCCAATGGGGGCACAACATGAGCCAAGCCCAGCGCATGAAGCAAATTCTTAACCCCTGGCGTCAAAGGGGTTATCAGGCGTGGGGGTCTCATTTGAATTGCTCAGCCACTTTTGTGGGTTCATTTAGGCTGACCAGACTGACCCCTCAAATTCTGGTGGGACTGTAGCCGATGTTTTCACTCGGTGACCAGTTTGTGACCCCAAACGATTAGTCACCACTCAGTGGTGTGATGCCCCCCCCCCCCCATATAGCGCCTTTCACAAATTAACACTGAACTGTGAGGCTCCGCGTGTCCCAGGTGGCCTTCTTTTTGACAGAGGCTGGCGCACAGGATGTGGGGTCACAGATATGGCGCCTTTCGTGCTTCTTCTTCAGTCCTCTTTGCATTTTGTCTCACAGGGAAGACGGACTGCGTGGAAGCCCTGCTGTCGTGGGGCGCAGATGCCGACCTCGAGATTCCTCACTTGGGGACGCCGCTCTACCTGGCCTGCGTCTTCCAGCACCTGCACTGTGCCAGCAAGCTACTTGATGGAGGTGAGAGCTGAAATGGAGGTGAGTGGGCATGCTGTACCCGTGGGTGTGCCAGGAGGAACGAGCGAATGCTGGGTACATCTGGACGTCCACGGTGTGACCCTTAACTCCGCCTTTGCCAAGAAGGTGACATCGGCAGGGAAGTGAGAGCCACTCTGGCTACAGGTGGGCACTCGGGTCCTTCTGCAGTTTGCAGGGCACGGATGCCACGACACAGGCGAATCGTCTCATTTGTCGTTACCTATCTGGCCTTCCTCGTCAGACTCGGCCATCTTGTTCTTTATATTTTTACCTGGCCATTGCTGTACATTAAAAAGAGCAGCAGACCACTGTGGCACCCCAGTGTGCCGCTGCACGTGCCCCCTCGTCTGCCAGTGCACAATCTTTAGGCTCAAAGGGTCTGAGACTTTGACACGTAAATCTTACGATTTCTCACATAAATAAAGGAGGTCCTCCTCACTCAGGTCTTGGTGGTCCGCTGGCCCCTCAATGAGCCACTCGGGTGCCTCTGAGCCCAGGCGTGTCCTCCCGAGCCACAGCGCCCGCTGCTGCTTCTTCTGTGCCACATGAGTCATCACATGAGTCCCCTTGCACAGGTGGCCTGCTGTCCCTTAGTGGAGGTCCCTGTTGCTCTTCTTCGCTTGACGACGATGACGATGGCTCACCTGTCCCCATGTGCCTTTTGTCTTTGACAGGTGCCGACATTCAGAAGGGCCGATTCCTCGACACGCCACTTCACGCCGCGGCCCAGCAGAGCAGCCTCGAAATGGCCCAACTGCTGCTGGACTTCGGGGCCGACGTCAACGCCAGAAACGTGGACCTCAAGAGGGCCGCGGAGGTGGCTGCCCCCAGCAGCGTGATGGAGGGCTTCTTGTTGATGCACGAAGGTAGGCGGCCGGCGTCGCTCGTTTGTCCGACAGACCCTCGGCGTCCACCACCTCCGTCTGACCGTCCTCTCCTGGTTTGTCCTGCAGTGACCCCGTCCTCCCTGCTCCAGATGTGCAGACTGAAGATCCGCCAGAGCCTGGGACGGGCACGGCTGCACCTCATCCCACAGCTTCAGCTGCCCACCTCTCTGCAGAACTTCCTGCAGCACCGATAGCGAAGGACCTGTGGGTGGCACCGCCAGCTGTCTCGCTCGTGTCCTGTCAGGGTGACCGCCGCCAGTCACGACTCGGGGAGCTACGGGATCGAGCGAGGTGCTGGGCACTCCATTGGCAGGCCACGGTCCCCCCCCCTGGTGATTGCCAGCGCGCAAGGGGCACACAGTGCATGTGACATCCAGAGGGCTGGCATGTGCCAAGGACTGATGGGCAAAGCAGAGCGAGGACACGAGCTGGCAAGGACTCACCCCATGGTCAAGACCTGAGCCCCCAGCCACCTGCTGCCCACCCACCTTCACTCCGTGCCTGGACTTGCCTAGTGGCCGCTGGGCATCTCAGCTTGGTCTGTCTTGTGTCGTGCACAGCAGCGTGGCAGTGAATGACATTAAGGGTGTCACTGCTGGCACAGAGGGCTCTTAGGATACACGAGCTGGGGACATCAATGAGGGGCCGAGGGGATTTGTATTTGTTTGTTTTCATTTGATTTTCTGCTTCAATAAATTGTTTTCCTGACTTGTCATTAGCCGGTCACTTTTGGGATGGCCACCCTGGGTGAGCGCGACGGTCAGTTTCAATAACTACTGTGATGCCACCTCTGCTTTGCTGTTTAGGCCACTGTCTGGGCATCTGCTGGTGAGAGCTGGTGGGTCCCCAAAGCTGGAGTGGCAGGACACCATGCATGTGACACTTTATACTACGGTGATTCAATTGCTAAAGAACATTCTGGAAGTTCTGCCACGGAGAAGGCTCAGTGGGCCTGACGGGCACTAAAGCTCAACTCAGGGCGTCTCTCCTGGGCAGCATTGTCTACCCATGTGTGGGTCACGAGGAGCTCCTCGTCTTGTGGATGTCGACGCCATAAAGTCAACCCGTCCATCTGCCAGTGTAGAAGTGTGCCAGGCAGACTGCCATCCCATCATAAGGCACACACCGGCAGAACGTGCCAACACCTCACGGGCTGGGCTTTGAACCCAAGTCACCGGAGCACTAAGCCCAAACCAGACCACCACCCCCAAGTCAGTCATTATTGTTATTTATGATGCCAGGAGCCCTCAGGCGCGGCCCACCTGTCAAAGTTTCCTGTTATTTCAACTTCTTACTTATGCCAACAACACTCTGTCCCTAAACTCCATAAATGCGCCAAGCTTCACATTTAAAAGAACTGGGGTGCCCCTTCATTAGGCGTGGGCAGTGCCAGGGTTAGCTTATTAGTGCGCTCAAGGCGGATGCCCAATTCACCCTAATGGTGGTGTATGGCCCACCATACAGTTGTCTTTTCAGGTTCTGAAGTTGAGACCCCCATGGATGACCCCCTCATCTGTCCAAAGTCCCAGTCCAAGAGAACAGCAAATGGGGACGTCTGCACAAGTGAGCCACGGTGACAGGCCTGAGCCTCCAAGACCCCTCACTGTAAGGCGCCATAGAGCCCCTTGAACCACTTCATGTGTGTGCCAACATTCACTGCCAGGTTCTGTGCCATCTTAACACTAAGTCCAGCATGGCTCAAAAGTGTGAAAATGGGGCACTGTCAGGCCTGGCAATGCCAAGGCCAGATGGCACATTGACGGCTGAGTGCCACACGTGAGCCGTTCCCAGTTGGGACCCGCGTCCATCGCAAACAACGGCAAACGAAATGAAAACATCTGTGAAAAATCTCCAGTGACCTGCCTGCGTCGCGTAATCCACACACCGGGGGTCCAGCCGTCTGCTCACCGAGTCTGTGCTGAGGTGCCCTCGACTGAAGGAACACGCCTGGCAAACAGGAAGCGCATTCAGATGGAGTGAACCAGCGGATGAAAACATGGGGCATTCAGCCCAACAAGCTCGCCAGTCCTGTCCACTCAAGCCCACCCAAATGACCTCCACCACACTGCTTGGTCACAACAAGCTGTGCCCCCCCCCCCCCCCCAAGTTTTTGTTGAACTCATGTTAAACGCTTGAGTGCGGACCCCTCTTAATGTCCGTCTGTCCTCATAGCTCAGACCCCTTGAGGCTCTTCTGCACAGTTTTTATAGTAAGTATGGAGACCATAAGTGGGCACGGCCCTCACCCTCGTCCATCGGGTACCCACGGGGGGATCTCAAACATTTCTCTTCTGGTTTGTCCTGCTTCCTCCTCAAACCTGGTCACGTCATGGCCCTGTATTAGCCTGACCGCGTGACCTTTCACTTTGGCGGTGACGTGCCACCAATGGGGTCATGAGAGAGGAGCGGGGAACGCAGTAGTCTTAAGGGGGAATAGGAATCGAGAAATGCCGTGTGGGCTGCGTGCGGAGGGGACCGGGTCTGAAGAGGAAGAAGAAAGATATATAAGAGACAGGAACTATAATAAACAGGTTGATAGTTCTACCAATGCAGTAACCGTCAAAGGCCATTAGAGAGCACTGCTGCGTAATGTGTATGGGTGCTGATGAGAAAATGAACTCAATCTGTGCAACTGCAGGGACTCTCCAGTAGAGGGCGACGTTACTTAATGTAGGAGGAAGCAGGACGAGCCAGAAGAGATTATGGAGTGCAAGCTGATGCTGATTGATGCTGATTGAACACCCAAAACTCTGAAACAATCTTCATTCCCAGAATCTCTCTCCTTCCTTCCTTCCGACACCAATCTCCCTTTTAAATTTAAACGCGCACAATTCCCATTCAGACTCGCCTTCTCCATGACTATCAACAAGTCCCAAGGACAAACATTTGCAAAGATCTGCGTAAATCTACAACAACCAGTCTTCAGCCACGGTCAGCTGTACGCGGCTTTTTCTACAACAACAACAACATTTATTTCTATAGCACATTTTCATACAAAAAAGTAGCTCAAAGTGCTTTACATAATAAAGAATCTATACTAATAAAAGGCAAAGCCCTCACTCACTCACTCACTCACTCACTCACTCACTCACTCACTCACTCACTCACTCA
>JANRMT010062823.1:26460049-26483509 GCA_026402145.1 Polypterus bichir lapradei | reverse complement strand
ACGCCGCCCACGTAATCACGTGAACTGACTGTCAACGCACTATGTAGAAAACCAGGAAGAGCTCCAAAATACGCTGAACAAAACATGCATTATATAATTGAGAAGGCAGCGAAACATTAAGAAGCGAGCGAGTGACATACTACCATATTCATCAGTACAGCTACTTCGGAAACAAAGCGAGGTATAAACCTAAACTTTAAATTAACTTAATAGACAGGCTGCCGCTGGTGCTTTTCGTGCCCACTGGTAATGCGGGATACAAGTTTAATGAGAGGACGCAGGATATAAACGAGAGTTTTGATCACTTTGTAACTAAGTTAAAATTGCAGGTGAAGGGGTGTGCTTATGCAAATTCCGAGAGACCGTGTTTGTGGGGGATTGACAGTTAAGGCGGGTGGGGGAGTCACGTCATCATCTCCCCTCCCATTTACCTCATTTCGCTCTGAGCTGAGGTCCGCGGCTAACGCCGTCTTCCGAAGCAACTTCGTCACACTGCCACCAAATACAGAGAAATCCACAAGTTAATACACACTCTGTCTCTAGACTTTCTCCACACTGAATCCTCCAGGCACTACTTACAAAAGGTTACATTGACAATCGTGTTACGTTATTTTTAAAATGTTTCATTTTCTTAGCACAAGCACAGCTGAGAAGCTTCGATGCATGTGCTCCATAACGCGTTAAAAAATAATGCATTTAATCACACTTTGCATTACAATCAAAGGGGAACTTTTGTCAATGCATGATTTCCTGGTATTACATTGATCAGCGCATCCCAATTCATTTTAGCCTCGCACCACCTTGGTTTGAGAAGAAGTATGAAAAAATATGAGGTTAACACACAAAAACAGATCACCAATTCAAGCTTTATGAATAATCGATTCGCCATCAATAATTGTTTTGGTAAAGCCATACTCAGTGTAATCCTCCTTCCATTTTATAATTTTTCCGCCACTAGCCATGATTAAATGAACGGTAAAAAAGTAAGAGCGAAGCGAGGGTGACTTATTCAGGCAGGCAGGCGACAGCTCAATAGCTCGATTTTGGATATAAGTCGGTTCTATTTAGTCGCCAGAAATATCTTTGGTAGGAATGGAAGTTGAATTTAGTCTTTAAATTTCTATGGTAAAGATAAAGTTATGCAATGATGACTAAATTTAACTATTTAAAGTTAAAACTTGAATATATAAAGTCAGCGCTGGAATATCCATCCATTTGCCAACCCATTGAATCCGACCACAGGGTCACGGGGGTCTGCTGGAGCCAATCCCAGCCAACACTCGGTGCAAGGCAGGAACCAATCCTGGGCAGGGCACATGCATCATTTTCAAAACATTAACCGAACAGTGTTTTTTTAATTTATTTTTCTGAATATGTTTTTGTTAACTTAGTTCAGTTCAGAGTCGTTTCAATCAATAGATTTTGACTTTGACTTTATATATTCTGACGCCGACCTGTTTGGCACCCCATAGTATATGTGTGTGTGTGTGTATATATGTATAGATATGACAGCAACACTCATATCAATGACATAACAATTACATTGCCAATCATGTTACGTTATTTTTAAAATGTTTCCTTTTCTTTTTCATAACTTCTTTAACACACACTTCTATTCTGCTAGTTATTAATATTATTGGAGTTAAGGTTCTAATCTGCAAAACATGGAAAGAATCAACAGAACACTTCAAGGAACACAAACAGGTTCTTCCTAAATTGTTCTCAGTTGAACTGTGGTCCGCTGGTGAGATACGAAGCCCTTTCTGTCATCTATACGTTGTCACCAGCCTGAAGAACACGGATACTTCTGTCACCAATCTCATGACAGCGTCTTTCCAAGTCCAAATTAGAACAACGTCCTTCGTAAGATTCCAATGCGTCACATTATCTTCCGCGTCATTTCAACAAACTGTGAGTGTCACCAAAAAACACTCGGCAATCAAACTGCAACACAGGTGGGCTACTTCTGGGGTGTCCCGCTGTGCCAGGATTACAGGGCACCCATCAGGTTAGTTCTTCTTTCGGCTGCTACCGTTGGGGTCTCTACAGAGGATCATCTTCTTCCATATCTTTCTGTCCTCGTCATCTCGTTTTGTCACACCCGTCACCTTCATGTCCCCCTCACCACATCCATAAACCTTCTCTTAGGCCTTCCTCTTCTCCTCTTCCCTGGCAGCTCCATCCTTGGCATCCTCCTCCCAATATACCCAGCATCTCTCCTCTAAAATGAGGAAAGAGTTTGGAGGGCACAGATGAACGCTATTCCCCTTTTTCTGTATGAATATAAATTTGAAATGTCAAATCTGCGTCATTGTGTGTGGCGTGCACGTCCTGACGTGTGGCACAATGCGGTGCGTTACTCAACTCCGGAGGCTCCCGATTTCTTCTCCATTCAGATTCTCTAGGCAGCTGTTTCTCATAACGTAGACACATTTTTGGTTACCGGACCCCCACCGGCCCCTGGCTGGCTTTGCTGAGACTTTTCACAATTTCTCGAGCCCTCCCACATCAGCCCCTTAGCGTCACTGGCCCTGGACACGCACACGGAGCTCTTTTAATGGATGAACGGGCCCAAGGGTGGCAACATCCACAGTTTTGGTGGTCCTCAGGCCTGCGCTGGAGGCAGACTCTCGTATTACAGGAAGTGCTTCACGGGTGCAGTGGGCTCGACTTCACTGGGGGGGGGCAGTCGGACGAAGCTGTCCTGGGGTCCTATTGGTGGATCTGTGTGAAGGGGTTTGGAGAGATAAACCCAGAGGTCACTCGATGGAATGCGTCCAGTGAACCTCGTGAGGCCTTTGCTCCTCAGGACTGATCCTCTTAATCCCCGGCACTCCATTTTAAACAACTTCAGTTCTTTCACCAGGATAGATTTACCTGATTTATACGACCGAGACCCTCCACCGGTGCCCAATACCAACAGGTTTTTGCTAATTGCTGGTATTCTTGACGTCGTAAACTCGTCCTTAGATACGGGGGGTCTTCCCAGACTGTCTTAAGACGGCTGTAGTTAAACCCCTGCTCTCGACTCCTCCGCTTCTGACAATTTTCGACGCATTTCTAACCTGCCTTTCTTAAGTAAAATCCTAGAGAAGGCCGTCATTACGCAGCTCAATGCCCACCTCGATAAACCTGCCATTCTTGAGAAGTTTCAGAACAAATCCCAGCACGGAAACGGCACTCGTTAAAGTCGTCAATGACTGGCAGAGGCCGTCTGTCTGTCCTCATCCTCGGAGATCTGAGTGCCCATTTGATGCCATTGACCACAACACTCTTAGAAATCGCCTTAGCCAGTGGGTGGGCCTCTCTGGCAGGGTCTTCAATTGGTTTGAGTCCTGCCCGTTAGTTGTGGTACTTCAAAGATATTCTATACGGTGGTCCACAAGGCTCTATCAGGGGTCCGCTGCTCTTTTCGATCTCCGTGAGGTCAGATTGTCTCGGGGCACAACGTGAGCCACCATAGCGCCTGATGACCCCGACTCTCCTGATTCACTGACCCCCAATGTCTCACTTGTGTTTCTGAATGGATGAGGAGGAATCTTCTCAAACTGAATAAGGAGAAGACAGAAATGTCAGTGATTGGCAAAAATGGATATAATGAGGTTATTAGAAATGAACTTAAAAGTCAAGACGGAGGTAAAGAATTTAGAGGTAACTATTGACCCGGACCTGAATTTGAAATCGCATATTAATCAGAGGGTGGCACAGTGGGTGGCGCTGCTGCCTCACAGTTAGGAGACCCTTAAGGGTTCGCTTCCCGGGTCCTCCCTGCGTGGAGTTTGCATGTTCTCCCCATGTCTGCGTGGCTTTCCTCCCACAGTCCAAAGACATCCAGGGTTTGTTTCCTGCCTTGCGCCCTGTGTTGGCTGGGATTGGCTCCAGCAGACCCCCGTGACCCTGTAGTTAGGATATAGCGGGTCGGATGATGGATGATGGATGGATATTAATCAGATCACTAGGACAGCATTTTTTCACTAAAGAAATATAACAAACGCTAGACCTCTTATAACATTGAAAGATGTTGAGAAATGAGTTGACGCTTTTGTTTTCAGTCGACTGGATTACCGGGATGCACTCCCCTCAGGACCACCAAAAAAGACATCAAACGATTACAACGAGTGCAGAATGGAGCTGCTAGAATCTTAACTGGGAAAAGAAAATCTGAGCACATCACCCCAGTCTGAGCGTCACTACACTGGTGACCTGTGCCATTCAGATTTGCCTTTAAAATCCTGCTGCTGGTTTACAAAGCCTTCAACAATCTGCTCCATCTTATATATCGGAATGTCTGACATCTTACACTCCAAATCGTAACCTGAGATCTTCAAATGAGGGTCTGCTTAGAATTACGAGAGCAAAACTTAACAGAAGTGCTGAGGCGGGCAGGCGGGCAGCCTTCTGCTGTTAGGCACCTCAAATCAGGAATACGAGTTCACCAATAGAAAGTCGCCAGGCTGGCACGGTGGGGCACTTTAACAAATGGCTAATAACCCGTCATTGTCACTTGGCTCTCTCAGAGCTTCATTTTAGTGTCACCCTGCTGCTATTCTGTACATTTTTATCATATCTCAGCTCTCCATTTTAACTCCTACTATTCTCTTCTGTTCTTTTTCTGGTTTTCTGTGGGGGTGATCTGCGCCCCCCCCCCACCCCGATCAGGGCACTGTGCTGTCCCTCCATTGATGGACTGAAGGCCCACATGACCATCATCATCATCAAATTCTTCCACATGAAGCGTGAAAGCCATGAGGACTGATTGAGATCATTGAAGTTAGGTAAAATGCCCAGTGGGGGCTGAGCAGGTGGTCTTATGGCCTCGGACCCCCTGCAGATTTTGTTTTTTTTTGTTTTTTCTGTCCTCCCTGGCCATCGGACCCTACCTTATTCTTTGATTTTATTTTTTGTTCTTTCTTCATCAGCATTTGTATGAAGACGGGCTCCAAAAAGAAATGGTGGTGTTATCGCTGGACTCGTCTGTACAGATTTATAATACAACATTAAACACAAGCGCTCTACTTCTGGATTACACACTTGTGGACCACCAGGGGGCGCACCAGCCACCCGACCCTTCCTCCTTTACACGCCGCCACTCCACTCTGGCCCCTGGACCCCTCTTAATGCTTGTTGACTGGCTGTGCTACAACACAGGGCACCAGCCAAGTCCAGGTGCCCTCTGGTGGTGCCCACGGGTCCCAGTAGGGTGAACCTTCCAAGCTCCAAACCCACGGCTGCCCTCTAGTTTGGGTAATGCCCAGAACACAGTCTTTCCTCTTTTCCAGGTGAAGGCTGGTGGTGAAGACCAAGGAGGTGTGGGCAGGCGGCCCCTGGAGAAACAGAATACCATGTGTGGGAAGTGAAAGGAGGGTTTGAGGAAGAGGAGGTTCATGATGGGTACTGTGCAGGTGCCAAGAAGGTGCATGAGGGCGGGCAGAACGCTGACGAAGACAGGGCACATTTAGACATCGGCAGCGGAAGAGCTGATGTTCTGCTGCTTAGGTGACATGTGGAGTGCCAGTGGAGGGTGACAGGGACGTGAAAGGAGAGCCAGGGGCTGCCCGCGTCTCTGCAGTATGGCAGAGTAGATTGGAGGACTGGAAGACGCCGCAGGTTAGCGCACGGCCACGAAGATCACTCGAATACCAACTCGCGGTGTCGGTGCAGAACGCATTTCTGTTCAAATTCCTTTTCATTCAATGAAGTCGGTGGCCTTAAAGTGCCAGCACAGGGCATGAGGTCCTCTTTCTCTTTTTCTTGCATCTCAGACGTGAAAATGTCGTCTTTGCTGGCCGTCCTTGTTGATTTAGCAGCAGCCGCACACGAGTGTCAAATTCACCACAGAATATGGGGGCACCACTCAGCGGCGGGGCGCTCTGCCAAGGTTTTTAATGACCAGCCTCGATGCAGAATCACCCAAATAAAAAGGATATTTCAGCTCCATCCTCCACTTTTGGCGAATCGCTGATTCGGGTCCACGAACAATGAATACAAAATATTAAAATAAACAAGTAAACAGAGCCACGCAGGGCCCGGCCCCCCATAAGTCTCGGACATGAATACGCATCCCAGGGCGCTGCACAGAAATCGGTCAAGTTTAACGGTAAGTGAGTTCGTTGAGCTCGGTCAGCAGGTGGCGGCCATACGCCCCGCAGAAAGACGGAGCTTCGTCAACCTGAACAAGTGATCTGTGCCACCACTGCCACCGCTGCCACCGCCTCCTGTCCTCTGCAGTGTGTCGGGGCCCGCCTGAGTATGTGTGTGTGTTCACCCCGTAAAGGACTGGCACCTTGTCCAGGTGGTGCCCGTGGCACTCCTGCCTTGTGCCCAATGACTGCTGCCAAGGGCACCCTGGAGGGATGGATGGATGGATGGATGGATGGCATTCATGTTGAGGATAGCAGAGCTACGATCCCGGCCGGATTTGTGCTTCTCATTGAACAGAAAGCCCTTGAACGACGCCGGTAAGCCTAAGATGGCGGCTGGACGATTCAGAAGAGCGCAGCAGTGACTTGTGACGTTTCCAATCCCTTACTGCGTTTCTACTGTAGCTTTACACTCCTGCCTCCTGCCTTGTTGTCTCTCTACGAGTCTGTCCTTTATTTGCGTGCAGTGTCATTGAAACCTAATAATGACAATCGACAATAAGCAGAGCAGGGCAGAGCAGATTAATACAAATGCAAACGACCGCACGTCATTTATGAATTGGCACACTCACCCCAAAGCACAGACAATACAAAAAAAAAAAAACAAAAGCCGGCAGCTGCGGGGGTCTCAGGCAGACACACCCGCTCCAAACTCCACTGCGTGCACACCAGGAGAGGGCGCCCGATACGCCTGAGGCGGTCACGTGCTGCTGCTGCTGTTACCAGGGCGACGTAAATAAGCGGGCCCAGTGCGAAGACAAATACGCCACCGCCAGCTCGCGATCCTGTAGGACTATGAGCGGCTTTTATCCACAGCCCCCGAAAAGGACGGGGGTTCCTCGGGAAGTGCTCAAGTGGCTGCAAAGTCTCGATTTGTCGTTCTTTCCTAAAAATGTCCGCAGGTGAGTACTCTTGTTGCCGGGTGTTACGTAACATCCACCTGCCGCCGTGCCTTTGCCTGGCCAACGGTCTATCCGGCAGTCCTGCGGGCCAGCGGGGGTAGGCGGTGGAGCAAACGTCTTCTCTTTGGCCCTCATTTGTGCCTCAATGTGCCCGTGGAAGACACGGGCTGCGAATTTAGGGGACTTCAGCAGACGCCAGCCAGGTGGGTGGCGAAAGGTGCATCGCCCCCGAAGCACTTGCGGTTTGTGTCTGCGGCTTTGTCGCGATCCTCTTTATCGGAATGTGCAGCACTTCCTGCATTTGGCTATCTATCTACCTGTGTCACCGCACCAAACCGCCCATCCCGCTGCAGCCCCCGCACTCAGTCGCCAGTCTGGACCTCCAACCGGTCAGCCGCGCGGGCAGGTCGGTCAGTTTGGTGAAAGCCGAATGAGCCAACGGGGGTTGGGGGGCAGAAAGAGAAAAACGCTCGCCCGAGATAGTCGTGTAGCTCTGGCGGTGAAAGTCTTAAAGAAGATCTATGATGGGACAGCGGAACTGCCACCCAAGTGTCACCCGTAGCGACACTCTTTTAGTGTCTTCCTAAACGGGCCATTCTTAAACTGCGCAGACTTGTATGGGCCCCCCAGTAGGTCAGGAGTCGCCTGAACTCGAACAGGAGCCACGCGAGGGGTGTAGAAAAGCAAAGGACCCCCAAATGAGCCACTGAGTTCAGCACGTGTGACAGAGAGAGCTCGGGCGACAGACAGACTAGATGCAATGACAAACAGTAAAGTGACCCCGATGGCGCCACGTCCAGAGACAAACCAGAGAGGAAAGAGGGACAGGAAGGGCGAAGTCTGCATGAGGACCCTCCTTATTGTCGCCATATCTGACATTTTTAGCTGTGAAGGTTTAAAAAAAAAAAGAAAGTTTTCGAGAGCCCCGTGTTTGTGTCGCTTTATTATTATTATTATTATTATTTTACGATTACTGTATTGGGGTTCCTGAGCCCGAGAAGGGGGGCAGGACAGAGCTCCTTTTGGGGCGCCTGAAGAAAATGCTTACACCGGCGACAGGGACCTGAAGCTCGCGAGACCCCCGGCTTTACGACCGATGAAGTGTTACAAGTACAAAGAGGAGCTCATCTGTGGCTTTAGTTTCTCGCCCCTTTGGTCCAGCTGCCGTATAAAGGTGACCAGTAGGACGGGGCCGACTGAAGGATGGTCTGTCCGCGGTCCGGTCTGTGACATTCTGCTCAGGTGCGTCAGGTGTACAGAAAGATGTCGCCACTGTGCGACGCGACACGAACTTCATCCACAAAATGCGCCCCCTGACGAGTCAGCCTGCGATCGGCTCTCCGCGAGGCGCTGCAGTTGCTGAGCGCGTTTCAGAAGTAAAGAAAGCCGGCGGCTCGCCATGGAGGACAGCAGAGCCCACGAGCCGCCGGCAGTAGACCTGGGTGCGCGGTCATGTGCGGTCATGCGCGGTCATGTGCGGTCAGTTGCCCAGTCGAAGCCCAGGACACGTTGTTTCAATCATTCCGGTTATTTTGGTCCATCTGTGACTGCTGCCCGCCCTTTCTCTCCCAGCCCGTTGCTGCGTCGTCTGCGCAGGCGCGTTCACCTGTACACGTCATCTCCACGAGATAAACCCGCCCGCTGGGAGCCGCCTGACGTCACGAGCTTTCACCCTTCAAATGCCCGGCGTATACCCCCCCGTTTCTGTCGCGCCCCCGGACCACCTTGGCGGTTTTTAACTTTCTGAATGTGACGAGTCTTTAGAAACTTCTTGATACTTCAGAGACTTCAAGGGCTTCGGACACACTTGACATAAATGGGCACCGAAATGAAATCCTTGCCCCTTGCATCTCTGCCAGGTCCTAACACTACAATATTGATCGACAATAAACCAACCTTCACTTTTTGGGGTATGCTAGCTGCCCTGGTACTGGGGGGTTTGCAGCATAGCCCACTGGTGAGCTCTTAGATGGTAACCCCCCTGGTACACCCAGACCATCCTGGCTGGCCGCCCTATGCCACCATGCTGTTGGTCCACCTGCAGAACCCTAAACGCTCTCCCACTCCCACAGGGATTTCTCCAATGGATACCTGGTAGCCGAGGTCTGTTCCTGGTACTTCCCGGAGGAGGTGCCCATGCATGCCTATGACAACAGAGCGTCACTGCCAACCAAGCTGGGCAACTGGGCGCTGATCGAGAAGGTAAGGAATGCTTGGCAGCAGGTCTCCCCCTGTGCGCCTTTTCATTTGTTTCTTTAGTTAGAATTTTGGACCCTTGGGCTCTGCCATCTATGTGGGTATGTCCACCAGGTGGTCTGCACTTCGGGGCTGGCTGGTGTCTGAAGAGCTCAAGTCCTCTGGGCAGACACTATGGGCCAGGTGGTGGTGGTCTGCCGCCAGGGGGCAGTGCTGTGCAGTACCCTGAGCCCCTCACAGGCCCACCTCCTTCTGCTTTTCTTTTGCTGAGGTCTTATCCAAGAGGGGCATTCATCTCCCGAAGGAAGTCATCGAGGGCACCATCCACTGCAAACCAGGAGCTGCTGAACTGCTGGTGCAGGAGCTGTACTGCCGGCTGACCAACAGAGAGTGAGTACCAAGGGGTAATGAAGTCATGCCAGCCCTTTGTGGACCCCCCCCACCAGGGTCCATGAGTGTTATGGAGCCCCTCCTTCTTTGGAGCTTGGGGTCACCCCATAGAAAGGGGCCACACTGCCACTCAACGGTCAGATGTGCCCAGCCATGCCAGGCTATGTGTGACAAGTCATTACTGTCCCTGGCAGATTTCACTTTTGTCCATTTTGTGTCCAATTGGTGACATTTTCTTTGGAGAGTTGGAAGCCACACACCGCGGTGAGCAGCCATTTGTGTGTCTGCCCGTAGGATTAAGGCGCTGCAGTACGAGGGCACGGACTTCACAGACCGACAGTACCAGGAGAAGCTGCCCATGGTCGCCCGGTCAACGGCATCCAAAGCCATCAAGAACAACATCACGCTGAGCGAGACGCTGCACGAGACCAACATCGAGACGAACAAAAGCAAAGCGCAGGCCATCATTCACATGCACCTGCAGCAGCGGCAGCTCGAGAGAGTCCAGGACCCGAGTAAGTCGTTATAGGCGGGCGCGGAGCCAACCTGCTCTGCCCACATGTGGAGTGCCGCTCTCATCAGGCTTTCTTATTCCGACAGAAAGGTTCAGCGTGAAGCCCACGCTGGGTGAGCTGGCCATTCGACTGCCACCCACTGTGCAGCAGGAGGTGACCACAGAGACCCGAGTTCAAGTGCCACCAAGTAAGTCGTGACTTTCCCATAAAGCACCTTTGTCTCTTGTTTACCATCTGCTGCACTAACATTCTCCACTTTCAGAGCCCCCCCGCATGGCATTGAGCCTGGTGGTGCCAGCCATTTAGCTGGCACAGAGCCCCAGAGCAGCAGGACTAGGGCTCCTGGTGGGCCCAAAAGTCTCGGGCAGCAGCAGACGATTTAGAAGTCATGTGACAGGACCAAGTTGGGGGACAATCACTCAGGCTGTGGTGCCCAGTGACTGCCCATCACTCAGTGGGCCACACTTTCCAAGTGAAGTCTTCATGGCACCATGCCCACCAGCCTTAGTGGTCACTCAGCTCTGAGGCTGCTGTTTGCCGGGCAGGTGACACTCCAGTGTGTGAGGGTGGGCATGTGTGCTGTTGAATTCTAAACGTCCATCCCTTGTGATGTAGGGGCTGGCATAGCGCCCCCTATGGCCAGCACATACCAATCTCGTCTCCTTTCCTGACATTCGTCTGCTTTTATTTTTCCCGTTCACAGAATCCCCCCAGCCAGAAATCCGAAGCAGAAGTCACATTCAGTTCAGGGAGATCGACGTGAGGCAGACCAATAAAAGGAGTCTGGTGTCGGCGTCCCCCATCAGCGGAGACTAACGGCCCACCCAGGGGTCAAGGGAGTGGAAAGAAATCACTAAAAGATAATAAAGTCTGTGCAGTTGGACAAGTGCTGTTTAATCACATGGATGACCTAAGATGAGCCTGGAAAGGACACGTCCAGAGAGGAGGAGGAGGGCCACCAGCCACCAGGGGGTGACACGCGCACGCACACACACACACACACACACACACATACACACTCACGTGTGCAAACAGACTCGCCACGAGGCACACGCTGAGCGATGCAGGTGAAGGGGCACAGGACAGCTGGCACCTCTCTCGCCCGTGACGCCACGCTCCGCATGTCACTCCTCCCACACCGCGTGCAGAAAGTGAGCATGCCATCGACAGGTCGTGTGCCCAGCTAGCACCTCTAGGCCTCTTGTGGGAGAAGGACGGTCTTGTGAGAAACAGAAAACCCATCAGTAAAAGCCCACCACCAGAGCCGCAGACTGGCACTGTGCCAGCCGGCCGCCCGTCTTCTCTTGTGCTTTTCTCAGCCCATCTCTCACCATGAGGGTTCGACTACACTCTACTCTTCCGTTATACGATCCTACAAATCGAGCCGGTTGTCCTTTTGTGCTACAAAGCTGCTGATGAAGAAGACGCCAGGTGGGTACAAAACGTCACGTGGCGCATCTGGGTATCAAATATGCAGCAGCCGATTGTTTAAAAAATGGCCGTCAGAGGAAACGTCTTCCGCTTCGCTCATTTGCCAGATCTTGCAAAACCTCACTGCGACGCGCACCAGCTGCTTGGCTGAGACCGGCGGGAGGTTTTGTGGAAATGCCAATGTCCCACGCGCTGGCTGCGCCCAGTCACGGCGACTCGCCCTAATGCTGCCCTACTTCTGCATTAATGCATGTCACTAATTATGAGATGCAGATGCTAAGGAGCCAATTCTTCCTTCAGAAGGGGTTCAAGCGAATGCCTGTGCCCAGCGGTGAGAAGGGGTTCACCTTGGCCCACATCAAGGCATCGTTCAAGGAAATTGCAGATTTTCCGTCTTCCAGAAAAAACACGGGACCCTGAAAAGAGAAAGACAAAGGATGAGTGGCACCCAACGGCGCCCACCTCTGTAACTGAAGGAAGCAACCCTTCCCTCTGCTTGAGCTGTCCGTCACCTCTCGTGCTGACTATTCTGATTGGCTGTCTGCCTGGCCCATCTAACCCTGGATGGCACAAGGTGGCACGGGCCAAGTTGACCATACCTGTATGCGCTGGCCGGTGAGGCAGGAGACGTGCACGTCCGAGTGGCTGGGCAGGTTGGAGCCTGTGACGTAGTCCATGCCAGTCATTCCCCTCAGGGGCTCCTCCTTGATCCGCTGCAGTAGGACCTCGTAGAGCTGCTGCTGCGCCTCTGTTGGCGAGCCGTATGGCGCCTCCTCTAGGGGCCTAAGTAGAGCACAATGGAGACAAAGGAAGCTGATGAAGGGCACGGCACTCCGCCACCTGCCATGTGCTCGGGTCAAACAAGCTGAGCGCCTTACTTGGTGGCAGACGGCGTGCAGGCCCTCCAGGCGTCCAGCTCGGCCGACAGTTGCTCGATCTGTAAAGGCACGGACACCTCACGCCTCTTGAGCAGCTGACTAGAAAACACAAGAAGAGGGGCCAAGGGGTCAGTGAGGTGGGCAGACGCTGCACAGGCCAGAGCTCAACCATTGCGTGCTGGCACCACCGGTTGTGACTGGCACGCTGGTGCACACCCTGCCAACGAAACCTGGGCTGCCTGGCTCCTTGGCACTCTTGGTTGAAAAAGAGCAGACTGGCAGTGGGCTCACCTGGTGTACTCGTAAAGTGCTGGCACAATGCTGCAGTAGTGCCTCCTTATGGCCAGCAGGGCGCCAATGTAGCCACACAAGATGAGCAGCTCATTGCGATGCCTGTGAAGAGAAGGGCACAGCGGGGTCATTGCACGTCGCTCACTTTGGTCATGTTCTGCCATATAGCGCCTTGACCACTAGCCCTCAGGTACCAGCAGCACGCTCGAGGTGCTGCCTGCTGTGCCCACAAGATGTGTTTCACACTCCGGACCCTCTGAGTCTCCTCCTTCACCCACATCTCTTATGACAGCCACAGCTGATGCCCCATTTCCAGTACTCAGTTTGGACAGAAGACCCGGTGGCAAATTGCCATCATCGATCATGTGGGCTATTTTTGGAATGTTGCCCCCCATAGCCCAACACATTCTGGGTGGCAGCCAAAAAGATGAGAGGTCAAATGGGCACCCTGGTCCACCTCGAGACACAAGGCCATGTGTACGATGCCCAGTTCTGGAGGCTGAGCAGGGACATTTAGAAGAACACGGAAATAGGAGGTAGGATGGGCAGTGCCAGCTGGTGGGCAAAAGAGCAAAGAGGTGCCCCCACATGGCTTGCTTCAGTATTATAGCCCACCCTCTATCACCTGTCTGCTGCCCAGGCCCTGCATGGGGGTCTTTTACAAGGCTGGCTGAGTCCAGTCTGTGTGGCCCACAACAGCGTAATGTCAAAGCCAACATTATGTATGGGCACCATTCACGGTGGGCACTCTTTTATTGTACCCTCGGCCCAGCGGGTGGCCGACCTGCTGTACATCGTTTCATCCCAATCAAGGCTGTTTAAGAGGGCCACTTGGATCAATGGACTCTCCGCAGGGTGACGAGGTGGCCACCGACCCGTGACACAAAACCCAAGGACGTCACTTACTCGCTGCACTTGTGAAGCATCAGCCGGTCGGTCCGAATGTAACTCAGGAGGTCCAGAACAGGGTGGGCAGAATCGATGGTCCAGTCAGCGCTGCTGATCTGATCTGTTGAAAAGCACATAGAAACGTCACCACGTAGTACAAAGAGGGCAGCGAAGTGGGGGTGCCCCCTGGACAGATGACCTGCTGTACAGCCCCTTTCTGAGGCCAGGTGAGTAATGGGTCATCTCCAGCTGCTCAGGTGCCCAAAGGCCTCATGACACGCTGCTGTCCCCAACCCCTAGCAGGAGCGCCCACCCAGCCAACCCAAAGTCCTCAAAGCCTTCTTGAAGGGCAATGCCACTCTCACTGGGGGTAACCACTTGCCACCTTTCTGGAAAGCAAGGCATGTTAGGAAGTGCCATCTTTTGCACATTCTATACAAACAGTAGTGGGCACAAGACGGAGAAGGCAAAGGCAGGGCACAGGTTACCTTCAACAAACTGGATGCCAACTGGAAGTGCCTTTTCAGGCTCTGAACTCAGCAGGTGAAACTTCACGGCCTGGAAGATGTCACCTTCTTGATATGCGCTCTCGGCCAAGGGGGCACAGTCTTCTAAATGTGGCAGGTGGCACTGCGGGAAAACAAGGCAACAGGGGCTGGCATTACAACTGAAGTTCATTTAGGGCGTCACCTGCCCGCTCCTTCATTCATAAGCTAATATCACTTATTCCTATAAGGAGGTCTCTGGTCTTCGCCTGGCAAAGAACTCACAGTTGGCATAGGTGGTCAGGGGAAGAAAATGGTTGGCAGACTTCTTAAGCTGCTATAGCACCAGCTTGTAGGCTCACCCTGACAACAAGCCCACTAAAAGAGAGCCTGGCACCCCTCACGATGAAGGTGTGGTGAAAAGCCAAGGCCTAGGCCCAACATCAGGTGTGCCCACTTACTCTGTCCCGAAGCTCGTTGATCTCGGCAGAGCTCCCCGGGTAAAAGGCGCACAGCTTGGCCAGGAGGACTTCGTTTTCGGGGATCTTTAGTATTAAATCAGCAGCCAAATCCCTGAGGAGCGAGAGGAGAGACGTCAGATGCCAGTGTGCGTCATGGTCCCGCGTCACGTAACAAATGAGAAGAGGGCAAAGCAGCAAAAGTGTCACAAAGTCGGGAAACATCGGCAGCCTTTATGTCATACAGCAACTTCCCACCCCAAGGTGAGACGTTGTCCCCAACTAGGGGTCTGCTCGGGGTCACACTTTGAACTGGCAGCCTCCACCTCACACCACAGTGCTTCAAGGCGAGATGCCCTCTGCCCTCCCAACTAGGCACTCTCAAGGCCACCTACAGCCCAGTCTGACTTCAGCTTGCAGGCTGCTTGCTATGCCAACCTGTGTTCAGGCTGCTCACCAGGCAGTACCTACCAAGTCCTGCTTAGGTGGCACTTCAGTCCTCTCTCAGTCATCTTTGCTCAGGCATCACCCGAAACTCGACTTTTGTGCCAACTTGTAAGAAAGTCACAGGGTAACTAAACCGAATGGCAGGCCATTGGCGCTATCGCTGTAGACTGTCAGGATGGTGGGAGGAAGAGCGCTGTGGCAAAAGCTGCCACTCAAGTGTGCCAGCAAGCTGAGTGAAAACCCACCCATCTATGGGCACAGCAAACATGGAGAACCTTTATGGAATCCGCAAGATGACTGAACAATGATGCCAGCGTCGTGACGAAGGAGGGCAGCTTTACTGTCCACATGTCCGGGTGTCCACACTGTCAGTGCCACATTGGACACCTTCATGTCACCTGCTTAGTGGGCTGCTGGATGGAAGGCCTGCAAGACAACTTCTTCATGCTGTGGACATGCAGCTCACCACAGTGACTGAGGACCAGTCACCCCAAATGCAAGTTTGGGGCCGTAGGATGCCCTGTTGCAAGTGCACTGGCATGGAGCAGCACTGCACTCAGCGTTATGAGATCCCATCAATAGGGGGGCACTAGCTATGCCTTGATGTTACACAGATAAGTCACACATGTTGACGGAGGACATTAGGAAATGGACAAGTGGCTCCCCAGACTAAGACAGATGCCAGCCATCTGACAGAAAGCGAGTCCAGGATTACAGGGCCACCTGGTGCTGCCACAGACAAGCCACTATTGAACCCTTACGTGGTGACTGGGCAGAGCTTTACAGATGTGGAGTTAAGAGGACTGGCATTGCCAAGGGCTCGGATGGTGAGAGTCAATACCAAGGTGACTGAAAGGACAGTGTTGTGATGGCAGAAGGCAAGATCAAACCACCTTGCCACTAGGACTGGGTGACACCTCATGTCAGTTATGCCAGGTGGGCACCTCTGCTTTATTTTCTGCCCATTTCTCTTTCCTGTGTTCCTGTTTTTAGTGTTTTGCTTCTTGGCATCATTTTTCATTTGGCTTACTAGCGCCCCCTCAAGGCCACTTTATATAAACCAGGACCAAGGTGCCAACATAAAAAGTGAAAGGAGTGCAGCAGAGAGGGGGTGGAGCGAAGCATCAGCGCAAGCAGGGCACGGGCAATGGGGTATCTACCTGAATCCCACAGACGGAAAGCTAAAAAAAAAAAAAAACGCAGAATAAAAGAAGGTGAACTCGGTGCCATGGCACTCGGCCGCTTGAGAAGCCAGGCCTGACCCGAGGCCCCAGGCTGTGTCCACCCCGTTGAGCCACTTACCAGGTGGCTGTGCTCATGTATTTCCTGGCCAGCAGCTCGAGGACGTAGTGAGTGGCAGGCTTAGCTTCTTCATCCAGTACGGTGCCCACGTAGACGGCCAGCTCCAGCTCGTTGCCACGGATCAAACTAGCCAATGCCAGCTGAAGTAGAGAGGTGAATGTGAATGACCCCAGTGGTGGCTCTCACTGCCCACGTGTCCTCGCAAGGTGACCATAATGCATACCCGCTTTTTTTTTGTGCTCCTGCACCTTAAAGGTCCTTACCTCGATGTTATCTACTGCTAGGTGGCAGCACGCAGCAAGAACTGCCTGCCCGTCCTGGAAGTGGCACTCGGCGAGCTCTGTGCTGACCTGCTGCAGCAGCCTGCAACAAAACGAGAGGCACTCAGCTGCCCGCAGAACATGGCACACCACGTGGGCAGATGTTGTGACTGGCACACGCTTACCCATTGTAGTTTTCTAGGCTGCCAGCTTCAGCCCCAGGGGAGCTGCTCATGGATGAGATCTGTGGCACCTGGATGTTTCCTTCACAAGCCGCCTGCTCGTCACAAACAAGACAGAAAGGTGACAAAGGTGAGGGTCCCCCGAACCTCAGTTATCAACTCAGCTCACGACTCTGACCACCCAGGACTCATTCACGCCTGAAGACGTAGTGCCCGTGAGTGGCCTGGATGGCACCCGTCTCACCCACAGGACGGCTACCTGAGCCACAAGCAGGGCTTCCCTCAGCTGTCCCCTCGAGGTGAAGAAGGTCACCAATGTCTTGACGTCACCAGTGGCAATGCAGTAGGGGATGACGGCGTCACTTTCCTCTTGAATCAGCTGCTCGGCTCTCCTGCAAGGCCAAAAAGAGACCCTTAACTGAGGCGTGGGGCCATGACGGGGGGCACATGTCCTCAGTGAATGGGTGGCCTGTGTGTCACCAGGACTGTCACAAGGGGAGACCATGCGGGTGGACACCTGTGGACTAGTGGAGGCTGCGTGTTGGATGCCCGTCCATAGGAGATTGGGGCAGCCCACCAGTGGATGGCGAGGCCACATGGGTGGACATTGGGATTTCACTGTTTGTCCTTGTCACAAGCTGACCAGTAACTGGTGCCAAGATGCCAACATGATGAGTAGAGGGTCAGTGACCTCATAAGTGGGTCAGCGACCTCCCGTCGTGTGGAGGACTGGTGGTCCTCGCCTCGTCATCCTGCTCACCTCTGCATGAGTTTCCTCCAGTACTTCATGGACACGCCGGGCGCCACGGACAACGCCTTATCCCACTGAAACGAGAGGCGAGAGCACGCTGAGTGACGTCTGCGCCAAGAGCCCAGCATGCCGTGCCACGCTATGCCATGCACCCGTGTCCTCACCTCGCCCAGCTCCACCATGAGCTCACAGTACCTCTGAATCTGGCCCAGCCGCAGGTGGATCTCGGCAGCCTCCTTGAGCCTCTCCTCCTTGCTGGGCGCGCCGATGCCCCCGCCAAACTTGGACATCTTGACGATGGTCAGCTCCTGGGCCTCAGACTGCACAGAGACAGAGTGGCAGGCCATTGCAGGTGCCCGTGGCCCCTCAGACGCCCACTTGGCCGAGGCTCGGGGCCGCTACTCACCGTTTTGAACCTCACCAGGTGGCGCATGTGCATGATGCCCTTGCAGTAATTGAGGGGGAGCAGACTGTCATCCTGGCCTTTCATCACGGCCGCCAGGTCCCACAGGTTCTTACTGCCCCCTGGTGGCTGTGGGAGGAATGACAGGCACAGAACACGGTGGGCACGATGCAGAGCCAGAGACAGCCTCAGGGCATGATGCCCACTGGCCACACTGTGCTACTCACCGACAGGCACTCAGAAAACCAGCGCAGCTTCTTGGTGTGCACGTCGCTGGCCAGCTTGTCCAGCTCCTGCTTGATGTCCCGGGACACTTTTCCACAGAGGAGAGGTGGGGCTCCTGGGGCCATCGCTCGATCTGAAGCGACAGACAGTGACATCAGAATCAGACGGGCACATGTCAGTCTGTGAGGTTTAACTCATTTGCCGCCATTGATGGACAGACCAGGTCTTAGTAACGCCAGGTGGCACTCCATCAGACTGCCAGCTGGAGTATGTAAAATGCCAGGAGGGGATGCGTGGCTAAAAAGTGACCCTAGGAGGCACATCCTCAAATATGTGTGACACAAATGACAGACCCAGGATGGCGATGACAGCTCATCTAACAAGAGGGTGTGCTTCTCTGGAGTGCTGCCTGCCCAGGTGCCCTCTTCCGGGTTGGACTTCAGCTTAGACACCCCAACACTAAAAAGGCACAATTCACAAGAAATTAAAGAATCTCTGCCAAGTGCCTGCTGGGTGCCCAGTATGCCCACTTGTGAACGTCAGCTGCTGTGTGATGAGTGCAAATCACCAGATCTGGTATGACCACATCACTGGATTAGTCACCCAACGAGATGCCAAGCATAAAGTGGCAAGGCACACAGAGATTGGCACAGGAGGAGAGCAAATAGTTGCATTGTGGGAAATGTGACTGCCTTTTTTTCCTCAAAATACCTGCTGCAGTGTCTACTGTGTCTTTACTGGCAACATGGCATGATGGCTGGTTTGGGCAGCTGTTCTGCTCATCTTCCTCTCATTTGTTCCTGAGATGAAGGTGGCCAAGTTGAGAGTGTACATGGCCAGCCATAATGTTGTGACCCCAGCGTGGGCACCACTGTGGCGTAAGCCCAGTGGAACGAAAGCTCAACATGGAAAGCCACTGCCAGGCCAAGAGTGTGACCTCCCACTTGGGCAAGCCACCCCTCGGCACCTGGCACGGTCACCAGCCCCACCTGTGTTTCCGATGACTTCTTCCCAAACGCGGTCGACTAAAATGTTGATCTGCAGCGGAGCGATGAGTGGCGTCAGCGACCAGAGCCGCACTGTGGAATCCCGGGAGCAAGAAGCCATCGTGAAGGGTCGGCTAGGGTGGCACGTAAGACCTGTGTGGGCAAGAAAACAGGTGCCTGTATGAGGGGCATGGTCAGTTCCTGCCCATAAACTCCCTCAGCAGACGCTGGGCCCCCATACCCACCGTACACGTCTGCGCCGTGGTCATACACCGTGTCCAAGCTGCTGCCATCTCTGGTGTCCCACACGCGGATCGTGTAGTCCCAGCTGCCCGAGATGAGCAGGTACGGAATCTCGGTATTCCACAGCAGGCCTCTGACCGGAGCCGTGTGCCCGCTGAGAACGTTTATGCAGGCGTCCTGCGTGTAGTCCCAAATGCGGACAGTCCTAGGGACAGAGACAGAAGGCTGTAGGAGGGACACCAGAGCGACGCGCCACTCCGGAGGACGCGACTGCGGGCACTTACCCATCATCAGAGCCGCTGCAGAGGATGCCCTCCCTCAGTGGGGACCAGCGGACGTGGAACACCTTGGCGGTGTGGCCAGTGAAGACCTTCAAGGGCTGCTCCGAGCTGGTGGCCAGGTAGTAGACGCGCACGTTCTTATCCTCGCAGCCCGTGGCGATCATGTCTCTGGCAAGGAAGAGCAGCCGAGGTGAGTCACCCAGCGGACGAGGGTGAGGGGTGTCTGCTGCCCTCTACAGGGCACCGAGAGGAGTCCCACAGAGCTGGCTGCCTGCCAGGTATGGAGCTCCCCTGAATTGTGACTCGTTAGCCTGCCGAGGTCTGGCGCCCCCTGCAGGGCACATGCAGACAGCCAGCAGCAGCAGCAGCTCGTGCTGCCCTTTAGCACACAGTGAGACCCCTGGCCCTGGCACAAGGCCTTCCCATTTAGGGGGCTGTCTAAAGAGCAGAATGCCTCCTACTGCTGCAAGTCAGTCGATTTGTGGCAGATGTGATTCTGCACGGCTGCCCGCACCTGAAAACGCATACCTGCCATCTTGACTAGTGGCATTGAGATCTTCATACCACCTACAGCTCATCCACAGCACTCCCCTGCCACTACCTGCACATCTGTTATCAGCGGTGGCACAACAACATAGAAGTGCGCACCACCAGGGGGCACCACTTACTTATTATTCTGGCTCCAGTCGCACCCAAAAACCGCCGCCGGGTGTTTGTACTTGTGCAGCATCTTCCCGTCGATCGTCCGTATGATGCTGAAAGGCAAAAGCAGACAGTCAGGACATTGACGGTGAGCTGCCCACTGCTATGCCAGCTGCTGGCCTGGGTCATTCAGTCAGACTCTTAGTTGGCACTGTGTGCTTTTGCCTTGCCCAGAGCACTCCAGCATGTTGCCATATCTTGCCCTGAGTTGGCACATTAAGAGGCACCTCAGGGCAGGGGCACTGCCGGTCTCGTCTCTGACTCTGAGGAGCTGCTGAGATGAAGCCCTGACCGCTGACTGCTGTAGCTGGCATTCAGCCTTAAAATGTGTTTATAAATGAATGGGTACACTTGGCTGTCCAAACTCGTGCCCTGCGTCGTGGCATCACTGTGAGACAGTGCACCCTTAACTGCATAATAGGACATCATCACAAAGGGCACCTAAGGTGCCACATTTTGGCCTGGCACAGTGAGCCATGAGAACATAAAGATCAAAAATGGGAAGATGGGCCAGAATGGTGCCCAGAACGCAGCTGGCACTTTGAGGCAGTAAGAAGAGCAGGTTGTGGACAAGCCTCTCCTTTCTGAACCTCAGCAAGCCAAAGAGCATGGAAGGTGTCAGGGTGGGCACCAGGAAAAGAATCCACAAAGTAGTAAGTGGTAAGAAAGGGGTGTGGGGGTGTCTCACCCTGCATGATGCCCTGTGGGCAGTGCCCACATTTATATGTCACAGGGAGACAGACTTTGACCACTGCAGGCACTCTACCAGGACAGGCACTATAAAAGCTTTCATGCCAATGGAATGTGTGCCGCTTACCAGAAGCCGTCCCCGCTGCAGGTGGCAATCCGTTTCGAGTCCTTGTGACTCCACGCGATGCAGAAGATGCCATTCTTTCCATGCTTCAAAACAGAAAGGGCAGCTGTGAGTGGTGCCCCCCAGCCAACAGCTCGAGGTCCAAGTGCTGCCCACCCTACTGCAGCAAGCTCTGCAGGGGGCCCCGTGAGGGCCACACATACCTCATTGAACCTCGTGATCATCTTCCCCTTCTTGACATCCCATATGAATGCGCCATTTCGAGACGTCGCCCCGGCGATGCAGTTCAAGTCTCCTGTTTGGGAGTGAAGAGCGAGATGGGCATTAAATATCACGTGAGTGGTGCCATGCCCTGGACCCTGGCACCCCGATAGGCATGGTCGTGCACCTGGGGCCCAGGACAGCGAGTAGATGACGCCCTCGTTGCCCGGCGAGGTGTAGACGGCCGTGAGGGTGTTGATGTCCCACACTTTTATGGTTCCATCAAAGGAGGCTGTGGCCAGCAGGTTGGGGTCATCAGGCTTGAACTTGCAGTCAAAAATGGTCTCCACGTGACCCTGGAAGAGAGAGAGAGAGAGAGCAATCAGAGACCACTCGAGGGTAGCAAGTACCACTGCGGTACCAAACGAAGGCGGCTGATGGCAGATGCCCACCAGATCTCGAAGGAAGTCCCACTTCTTGGCTCCCATGTCATAGAGCCCCACGCCCCCATCCATGAAGCAGCAGACAGCGTGCCCAGGCGGCAGGGAGAAGGCCTGATTCTGAGACAGTGTGGGTGGTGGCACCGCCTCGCTCGTGGACGACGTGTAGTGGTTTTTGGTTGGCGACTGTGCCAAGAAAGCTGCAGGAAGAAGAGGAATGAAAAAGAGGAGAGTGCCACACCAGATGTGCTCAGAAGCTTTGCCGTCCACTACGATGACCACGGGCACAAGCACAGGTACGAATGCCAGAGCAGCAGGGCCAAGCGCTATACGCAGTAGGGGGGGTACTCACACTTCTTCTGTGGCAGCGAGTTGAGCACGTGCAGGGCATGAAAGCCCGTCTTCTTCAGTTTGAAGTTGTCGATCGGCGTCGTTCTCGAGACGTTCCAAACTCGCAGCACGCCAACCTGTGAATCTGAGCAGAAGGGCCTGGCGCTCAGTGCCAGTTGCTAGTCAAGAGCCTTGGGTGACAAAGGAGATGGCGAGGGCCTCACCTCCGGTGATGAACATGCCGGGGGCACTTGGGACCCATGCCAGGCACTGCACGGATGCCGCCGCGCTCGGGAAGCTGAAGGTGGTGATGCAGGACAGCGACTCCGAGTCCACCAGGCGGATGCCATTGTGCAGGTTGGCCACCAGCAGGTAATCCGTGGACAGGGGGTCCCATTCAAGGGCCGTCACAGGGTCTTCTTCATCAGTGCCCTCTAAGGATTCCGGCCTCAGCACGTGTTTCTGACTTTTGGAGCCTTGGAGGTGAAAATGTGGCAAAGGGTTAAATGGACAGAGAATGGCAAAAGAGCCCGACACGTGGCCTGGCACTACCAGCAGTCTCTTTCTGTCCTGGAGCTTTGCCAGCCAAGCCCCAATGAGCTGTAAAGAAGCTGCAAATGAAAGCAGACACTGGCAAAAGGTCGGGTGCCCGTGAGGTGCCCCTGGGTGAAGCTCATGACTTACCTGGCTGAAAGACGGACAGACTCCCATCCGTGTGCCCAAACACCACCTTGCCTTTCTTCTTCGGGTGCCACCTGAACAGACAGATGTCAGACAAGAAGCTGTGAGCCTCCTTGTGTACGGCCACCCCCGAGTCCGGTCCTGATACCGTCCAAATGTACAGGGGGCCGCGATGAGACACAAACGCCACGGCGTCCCCCGAGTTCCAGCACCAGCTCAGTGAGGCCGGAATACCTGTGGAGAAACACAAGGACAAGGTGGGCATGTTGCCATAGCAATGTGGGAGACCGAAAGGGCCAAACACATGACTGAGAAACTGGCTGAGAGATTGACCATTGGCTGGCGAGGAGGAGTATGGTGGCAGAGAAGGCTTGTCTGTGAGACTGGGTCCTGATGCCATCTAAGGGAGGGTGCCAGGGTGGGGTTGGGAAGGTGGCGGGTGGTTAGGTGCTGCTGTTGAAGTAAATGGAGCCAATGAGGGGAGGGTCGCGCGAGAGAAAAAAAAAGAGAGAGAGAGAGAGGGAGAGAGCGTGAGGGAGCGGGCGAGTAAGAGAGAGAGAGAGTGGGCAAGCGAGAGAGTGAGAGAGCGGACGAGCGAGAGAGTGAGAGAGCGGGCGAGCGAGAGAGTGAGAGAGCGG
>JANRMT010062823.1:26442105-26460039 GCA_026402145.1 Polypterus bichir lapradei | reverse complement strand
CGAGCGAGAGAGTGAGAGAGCGGGCGAGCGAGAGAGTGAGAGAGCGGGCGAGCGAGTGCCTGCCTCTACATAAAAGCACGTCAGAGCTGCCAGCTGTGGCTCAACCGGATGAGCTGGCACTTAGTGACTTGGCGGCCCCCGGTTCAAGGCCACGTAAAGACCCATAAGGGGCAGGGCCTGCGCAGAGACAGATGCTCTCCTTTATGCCTTGTGTGTCTTGTTAGGTATGTTTGCCTAAAATGTGAAAAGCCCCCAGTGGGGTCCACATGTCTGTCTGTCCAGCCGCCAGTCTGTCCACATGAAACCCCTGGACCCCCAGTGGACTGACTTATTCTTGAAGATCTCCTGTCAGGGTTTGTTAGATCTGATAATCTAAACAGACATTCATTGAAAAAGCATTTAAATCCACTTACCAATGGCGAAGATAAAGTCACCGGTTGCCGTTTGGTGATATGTGTGACATGCCAGCCCTTGGCCAGGCACATACGCCCTAGTAATGCCCTTTGTAATTCTGACCAGTAACACTTCAGAACAGCATTTTTGTAATTCCTCGTAATTTGAGTTGTCACAAAGCGCCACCTTGTGCATCTTACGTGACTCGTGCTTGGCACATACCTGATGGGTGGATTTCCAGCCTCCTGACCTATAAGTGAATGTGTCCTCAATCGGGGTGCCACCAAAATGCCCATGCCACTCCTCTCAATCCCCCGCATTCCAGCCGTGACCTGCGTCTGGCTGTGACTTTCGGACAAAGGCGTGATGGAGTGACAGAGTGACAGAGTGCTTGTAGCTGATCCTGCACACTCCAGCGGACAACATGCCAACCCACCGCTAAAGTTAACACCGCTGGCAGCCAAGGGTACCCTCACCATTGAGGCATCAGCGTCACTTTCAGAGCCAACATCAGACTACAACGTGCCGTGCAGCTTTGTTGGGTAATAAACTCTAAACGA
Source organism: Polypterus bichir lapradei (assembly GCA_026402145.1). Taxonomy (NCBI): domain Eukaryota; kingdom Metazoa; phylum Chordata; class Cladistia; order Polypteriformes; family Polypteridae; genus Polypterus; species Polypterus bichir. The sequence continues at coordinate 26,459,086 of JANRMT010062823.1, read as the reverse complement.
TTTGCTCGTCTCGATGTCAGTCGCGCTTCTAACGGGTGGTCCAGAAACTGAGCAGCTGACGGCCTCCTGTAACGTCAGGGTGGGCGCGCTCAGCAATATTTGCCAGCACAGTTTTTAAAACTTGTAACGTGGCACCGTAAATGTGCCCTCTATAAATAATCTGCAAGCGTAGCTTTTGTGTTTCTAAGAATTTCTTCAGAACGCTTTGAAATCCCCTCCGTCCGAGAGGACCCCCAACATGTGACATACTGATGGGCTCGCCTTGAAGCGCAGAAGTGCGGGACATCAAGCTTTTCGGAGTCCCCCCTATTTTTGTCCTTCTAGACCCTAAAAACGCTAATTTCTAGACCATATTTGGTGACACGCTTATGACAAAGAGGAAGCCGTCAGATCATTTAGACTTGAATCAGCTGAGCCACTGAGGGGACACGAGGGGACACAAGACTTGGAGAAGACAGGAATGGCTAATATAAGCATTTAGGGGTGCTGCTGATCTCCAATTCCATCCTACATTTGACATCTGATGTTTTACTGGTGGTCCTCGCCCTCCAAGCACCACTCCCACATTTTGTGGACCTCCATCAGAGGGTGACAAATGACAAGTGACGCTCACTCCAAATGTCTGACTCTTCAGCCCTCGGCGTGATCATTCATTGATATTTTAGCACGTCTGCGGCACAGGCTTATTTACATTTACAAAAATAAAGAAGCTAACGGGATTGGCCAGTAAGGAAAGTGGGCGGGCATCGGCCCAAACAGGCCTGCGTCCATAGAAGAGGGCACTGCACCTGCGTGGCGGCATTGGTGGTCCTCTGACCCCCAGCGGGCTCCTCGTGCTGCTAGAACAATAAACGCAAATTCGCTTCTGCGGAATCGACTGGAAGAGGACACGGCCTGCTGGCGGTGACACGTCGGTGACACGTCCTGACGGTGGCACTGCAGCACATCATCTGGGACGGTTCTTAGCTGATTGGCCGAATATCTGCAGCCACCTAAACACACGCGCTGTATGTCCGAGGGGATTGTGAGGCCCACTCGGCGTATTTTAGCGTAATAATTCATTCACGTCCATTCATACAACTCAACAGCAGAACATCAAAGAGAACTTTTATTTCTGTATTAAAAATCCAAATCTGAAACGTCCCACTGGAACTTTGGCTCAGGTGCATCCGTCCCACTCTACTGATCGTCGTTTGGAGCCCACCTGTGCTGACCCACACCTGCCTACAGAAGGACCAGACACCTGGGGAAGCCCCCGTAACTCTCGACTCCCCCTGCAGAACATTTAGCTCAAAGAAATCCAAGACCACCAGTCAAGCGTCTGCCAGCTGCTTAGGACCCCCCCCCGCCGCTACCAATGGGGTGCCATTTGGACATCATGTATGCCACCAGAAGCCCACCCGGACCCTGTTCATGAGCTCCAGTTAGAAGGTGTCACCTGCCTTCGCCAGTGCTGACGGGCTCTTTGGTGACAAAGCCCCCCAGTGACACACTTGTCCACTTGCTCGTTTGATTAGTTCTTATTCATTTGTCTCTTGAATGCGTCGTCGTTGTTCTTCTCCGCTGTGGATTTTGTTCGTCGTTTCATTCTTTGACTTTATTTCGTATATTTTTCGGTTACCCGCCCTGGATTTGTTCCTGCCTTGTGCCCTGTGCTGGCTGGGATTGCCTTCTGCCACCCGCGAGACCCTGCTCTGGATGAGACGGCCTAGACAATGCCACGTCATCTTCTTTTTTATTTTATCTTCTCCTTTTGCCCTTCTGGACTTTGACCCCAAAGGCAGGGCCTAACAGGAATGCCCCCCAGTGTGAATAACCTCTGAGCTGGCACTGACCAGTGACCAGAGGGGGTTTAGAGAGAAGCCCCCTGTGGGGTTTTAGGAGTCATTGCTGCGCAGAACCCAGAAAGAAGGTGCACAGCAGGGTACCCCATGCAGCTTAGTGGGTACATGGCCAGTGTGGTCAGAGGGTGCAACCACTCTGCCTCAGCCCATACCCACCAGCCATGCCAGCACCTCACAATGGGCTTCCCGCTGTCTTCTGAAGCCCCACGCCCACCACTCTGCCACACTGTTTTAGAATTTGTCTCTGATTATCTGCTGAGGTGCCACCCTGATGCCAAGAGCTGGGTTCAGCTAAGGTCTACATCCGTGTTGAAGGCCGCCTTTCACCTGACCTCCTCTGGGCAGAACTTTCTGAAGGTGATGAACAGGCGACAAGTAAAGGGAGGAATGACAAATCAGTGACAAATCCTGAGGTGCCCACTTGTGAAGGCTTCTGCTGAATGTCCGTGTGCCAGAGCTGTGGCCACTGGGTGGCTTAAGCCCATTTCTGGCACTAACTGGCATGACACATGCCTTTGCCTAAAGTTCATGTTGGCAGCACTAAAGGCACACTGACTGCTGTTGTGATGTAAGATTTTAGATATAACTTGATAAATATTTTGTACGTCTTTATTTGTAATTTAGGCAAAGTAATGGAATGTTAGTGTTAGATTAGTGAGAGGAACAACAATGGTTTGATGGTGTGCCCCGTGCTGGCTCCAGCAGACCCCCGTGACCCTGTAGTTAGGATATAGTGGGTTGGATGGATGGTTTGATGGTTTAAGGAACAAAGGACTGACTCTCTTTGAATGTTATGGCAGAGTTGCGGGTTGTGCCTTAAACCAGTTTGGCCACAAAGCCAGGCTGCCTAACTGCCAAGCTTTACCTCAACAAATGGTTTTGTGGGGTGGCCGCTGTGAAGGTGTTCTGTGCCCGCCATCGGTCTGAGGTTTGGCTGTTTGGGATTGGCTGGTATCAGAAGGGGGTTGGATAGAAGATCAATAAATCTGCTTGGTTAAACTCACCCTCTCTCTCTCTTACCAAACTGATCCATCAACTGAAAGGACAACACAATGGAGGGCACAGCTCACTTGGCAGCCATATTGAGACGGGCATGCGGCCTGTTCTGAAGAAAGCTGAGCACCAACGATGCCTTAACTAGAGACATTAAGTAACAAACAAGTCTGCGTGCCGCCTGAACTACACGTCGCCATTTAATCAGGTTGTACGGTTGCCAATACTCAAATGTACTTTGCATATTGTTCTTATTTCTGAATATCACGAATAACGCATTGTTTAAACTGTAACTTAACCCCTGCTTGTCTTCTACTCCACCTAACTGCCTGAGGTTGTAGATGTAGAAGGGAAGGTGGAGAGAAGTTCTAAAGTACAATACCTGATAAACAGGTATTAGGGTTCGGGTTAGGCTTAGGGTAAGTAAGAAGTGAGTCTGGGCGATCTGAGGCCTTCTGACAACGGCTACTTATTAATAAAACAAAAGGGGAAAGTCGAGCAACATAAAACTCTACCAGGACAAAACACCTGCTTTTTGAAAGATGAGGTATGCCATGCCTTACCGATGAAAGGGGCACACCGGGTATGCACCGCAACCCAGTCCATCCGTGTCCCACGCGCAGGCCTACCTTTGGTGTTGTCCAGTCGGGCCACCACTTTCTGCTCTGCCACGTTCCAGACAATGAGAAGATTGTCAGCACTGGCACTGGCAAACACGTCAGGATTATGTGGGCACCATGAAATGGCAGTGATTGTCTTCTTGTGCTCAGACATGATGGCATGGAGCTTAAACTCATTGTACCTGTGGTCACGCTGCAAGATAGAGGAAGAAGAGCTGAGGATGAGCAATGGGTACAGATTGTTATTTTCCTGCCAACATGGCCACTGGGCACACATACCAGTGATGTCCTCAGCGCCCACTCAGTCATCCTACTAATTGGCTTCACGTGGCTTATTGGCTCCTCCTGAAATCCTTGATGGCCACTCAGCTCCAGAGACCCTGAGGATGGCACAGCTTTGTTCACTCTAGTGGTCCAAGTGGCACATTCCTAAGTAGGCAGCCCAAGGCTTCTGTTTCATGCCCCACCCAACAGGTGTCCTTGGCATCCTTGGATGGCCTTCTCTGCTGGCATGCCAGGCACAGGCCACTCAAATGGCATTTGATTATGCCAGCCTGGTGCAATATCCCAGGCATATTTTTCAGGTGGCATCTTAGCAGGCAGTGAGTTATCTGTTAGTGAGGAGGCCAATGTGCCAACATTTAGCTGTCACTGCTCTCTTTGTGATTCTACTGAGTGGACCACTGGCTCCATTATGACTGGGCACTTTCATGCCCATTGGCAGGGATTTTGAGATCAGATGCCAATCTGATGCCATGGCAGTCCAGGATGGAGCTCTGGACTGATTAATCTGACAATTCTGTCACAGGCTGTCCTCCACCTGGCCTCACTAAGGGGGCGCTGTGGCAAAGCACATGTACTGATGCCTCATTTCCTGCCCCACTTGCCCGCTCACCTCAGTCACCTCTGTGGGCTTTGGAATGACAGCTGGGACCCTCAGGGTGGGTACTTGGATACCAAAAGCAGAGCAACTGTGGGAGGACTCGAGGGCACTGCATGGCATTAGCTTTAGTTTAGATACAAGCCAGAGGACTGGCTTTTCTTTAGGATGGGCTCCACTTACCTGGTAGACATAAATCGCCAGGGTGGCACAGTAGGCAAATCGGTCACCACTAGCAGCACAGACATCTTTGTTCCAAGGTTGGCAGCCCGCAGCCAGTAGACCGACTTGCTTCACCTGGGACATTGTGGTCTACAAGGAAAACAGACAGACATTATCAGCAGAGTCACATGCCAAGGGGTCCTGCCATCTGATGGGACATCTGTAGGACTCAAGAGAAGAAATAAGGCCAGCCCCTGGAACAAAGACCACAGGGACCACAGTCTGTCCTGGTAGCATCAGGAGCAAAGCCATGAACAGGTGCTAGTCCATACTGACATGGGCACACATGCCAGCTCAACACAAACAGGCAGCAGTCGGGATGTGGGGCCAGGAGCTGAGAGACAGGAGTGTCACCAACTGTGCCATCCTCTCAAATACTTCATAACAGAGAAGAGGCACTTGACACTGGCAGCAAGGCCATTTAGATGCCATCTTCACAAACTAGCAGGCCACTCAGCCCAACATGCTCGTCCCTCATAGCCACTGAGATTCTGCAAAGTCCCCAAAGTCCTCCTGTCCTCCCCGCTGCCTGTGGCTTTCCGTGTGAAGGAGAACTTCCTAATGTTTGTGTGACGTTCATACCTTTGACAAGTGCCCAGCTGTGTGCCCGCCCTCTTGTTGACCGTCTCGGCCCTCTGCCCCTGTCCCCTCTTGAATTCCTTCAGGGTCTCGTCCCCTGAATCAACCCGGTCCTCCTTCTGCGGACCACCTTTGGGAGACCCCAAACTACACGCAGCACTCCAGGTGAGGCCTTGCCAGTCAGTTACTGTCTAAGGCTTAAGTGTTGCCCCCTCTAATCGCTGTCTGCCTGGAGATGGTGACCGGCCGCCTGCCTCCAGTTCCAGTCCTCCCAGTTTTTACTTCGCTCGATCTCATCGCCCACAAGCCGCCCAGGTGCCCTTTTAACAATTCGTCTGCCCTTCAGCCTTAAGCCCCTTACTGACCCTCATTTCCACTGACCCCTGCTGGACGCCTCATCCTGACAACGCTGCCCCGCCGTAGCTCTTTGTTCTTGGGGTCTGAGCCAATTTTGATCTGCGCCCCTCTGATTGGTAAAACAAGACCTCCTTGTCTGAGCCCCTGTCCGGTAACCTCCTGTTTCTGCCCACGAGTTGCCCATCATCCCCTCAGGAACACCTTCCATGAATCTCCCTGGGATGCACGTTAAGGTTGGTGGTCTGCAGGCCTCGTTTTATATTCGCCGGCCTCCAGTCTTGCGCGGACATCTTTGAGGGGTTCTGTCTGCACTTGCTAACCGCGTTAAGATAGATGCCATCTGGTAGAGTCCGATCAGCACGTCTCTGCCTGCAGTTTCGAGTGCCACAGTTCTGGCGGGTATTCCACACATAGCGCGGGTTCAAAGCACGTCCGTGGATTCTGCTGTTTTACTGCCAAGTCACTCGTGGAATCCCCTCGGCGCGTCTTTCCTCTCCTTTTTGGCCCCCCCCCCCCCCGATATTCTTTCACACCGTGTGGCCTGCGCTCTCCGGATTTCGCTTATCCGCCGTACTCGTCTGTTTGGGGTCCTCACCCTCCGAGTTTTCCCTTTACACCCGCCTGCCCCCAGACCCCTCCTCGAATGCCTCTGACCCTGGTGGTCCAACCGCCTTGACCAGTTCAGTTCTGTCAGAAAATGAAATGAGACTCAGGGGCCACGTAGTCATTTAGGGGTACTGCGGTCATTGTGTGTGTTTTGGTGGGCACTCTGTCTTACAAGTACTATAAAGGGTTAATTCTCCTTCTTTCCTTGCATTTATCCCGTGTTGGCACAGGGTCTGCTTATCTGCACCTCGATCCACCACTTCTTTCGATCGAGGCCGTCATCGGGGCGGCGTTGGCGAGTCGCACGTCTTCTTTAAGTCGATCCAGCTACTGTCTTCTGGGTCGTCCATGGGACTGGCATCCATCTGGGCTGAGGCGGAGGGCCGTCTAGGCCACCTGCTGCTCACTGCTGCACACGACGTGGCCGTACCAGAGTATGTGGGCCTCCTGCACTTTCTCCGGTATTCTTCTCACATCTTCATTTGTGATGTGGTTGAACCACGTGAGGCCGAGTGCCCACCGGGTCATGCGCATCTCCATGACGAGCTCGTGCTGCGGGTCGTCCACAGAGGGCAGCTGGGCATACGATGCTCTTGTAGACCTTGGCCTTCAGGTGGACCGGTATCTAGTGGTCGCAGAGGACCCCAGTGACCTGTCTCCACTTCTGCCAGGCCACACTGACATGAGCGCGGGCATCGGCCAGGGTATAATAAGGGTTAATAAACGTCCAAAATGTGTTCAAGCAAATCAGGCCACCAGATGAACTACAGAGGACGAGAAGGTCCTGGGCGACTGCCACGTGCCCAGTGAGACCAGACGGGGGTCTCACACACGCGCACACACACACTGAGACTCAGCAAGTGCAGCGAAACGAGACTTTTATTTTGGGTGGTCACACTCTGTGCTGCAAACCAATCGGAGCGAATGGCAGCTAACGGACCAATCAGAGGAAATGCCAGACGAATACGTAAGCATTCATTCTGCGCTGTTGTGTAAATCTGTTCGCCTATAAGTGTTGCTTTGTGGCCATTCGTGATGGAGACGTGGAAGACACAATGGACGAGCCTCCGCCTGTCTGGTTCTTGTTGGAGGTCCTAGGCCCGTTCCGCACTAGAGAGCCCCCTACTGTCCCCCATGCTGTCCCTGATTACGTCCCTGATTACGTCGAAGGCTACTCCAGGTAATACTTTAAAGTCCCCCCGACTAGAATGCCCCCCTCTAAATGTGCCTTTTTAAGATTATTGAAGCTGTCGCTCGCCTGCATTGGGGGTCTCGACCCCTGACCCTGACATTTAAACTCTGTTTGATGCCCATGGCGGCTCCCCCAGCTTTTCGGCTTTGCCATCGTGATCCCGTCTTTGCTCTGCTGCTGCCCACCTCAATTTCTCAGCTGGCACCGCCACTTTGGAGCAGAAGTGCGTGGCTCATTTACGTTCCTTTGCCTCTTTGTCTCTCCTCCTCCTTATGGTCCTGCAGCCTTTCCCGTTTCCGTGTCTCTCTCTCTCCTCCACGTCCCCTCACGCAGTTCTTCATCAGATGTTCCTCCAGCCTCCACTCCTCCTCTTGATGTCCACCTTACACCTGTCAGGTATTGCCCTGCTTTGACCCCTCCTATCTGTGAGTGAGGCCCCACCCCTTCCCATCTGAGCCCGCCTTTCCATGTGCAAAGCCCCTCTTCATCCTGCTACTCACCTTTGGCCCCTCCTATCTGTATAGGATGCCCCTCCCCTCATGTTCTCGGCTGTCTACCATGGCCCCACCTACCTGTGCGTGAAGATCCGCCCCCAGCTCCTCCTCCTCTCCTTCTCTTCTTTACCCGGCCCCTCCTGTCTGTTGCTATGTAGTCTCGTGACAGGAGGGCCCCGACACTGGCATTGCTCCTCATGTGCTCATCTGCCCGTCTGACCGTATGCAGGTGACTGGCTACATGTGTCACTCAAGGATCTCCTTAGTACCTCCACACTGCCACTGGGGCACTTGATACACCTCCTGGATCTTCACTTTTAAACTGGTCCTGCCACCCAGCCCTGGCATTGACTCCTCAGCCATCCTGACCCCACTTGCTCTCGGCCCCCCACATATTTCAGCAGACTGTCCCCCTGGTTTGTTGGGCCTCATCTGCTGTCCATTGCCTACAGCAGTAATCTGCACCCTGAGGTGATCATCCAGCAACCTTCTGTACCCGGATATCTGTGACCTGGCACAACAGTGTGAAGTACAGTGCCCTGAATGATGCCATCTGAGGGAGAAGCACAAGAGAATGTAGCCGCGTCCTGAACCAACTTCTCGTTGACTGGTCTAGAAGACAAACGGCACACGGAGCGCAGCCCCCCGACCCCGACATCCTCGGCGTGTCACAAGCACATCATGGGACAGTCCAAAGTGACACGAGTGGCCACAGAAAGGCCAGGACAGCGGACACACTTGGAGTTCTCATTTCTACTGACCACCCTTCTGTCCCCCCCTGAGCCCGGCCACCACTCAGGACTTTAGAAGTGAAAAGAACGGGCTGCCCCCTGAAATGTGAGCCCGAGCCTTCCTAAGGCGAAGTCCTTCTGGTCACCACTTATGATTGTGATGCCACATTTTCACATCAAAAGGCAGGAATGGACAGATGGACCTCCGGATGGTCAAACAGGAATGGAGGAGGACTGTTGGCAGAGAATGCCCAAAGGATGCCAGGAGCACCAAGCAGAAGCAGACATGCTCACTCTGGTCCAGGAGACACATTGACTGGTGGCTCTGCTGCCAATGTGGCCCTTAGGATTAAAAAAAAACGGTCAGGCAGGCAGCAAATGCCCGCTGCCAGAAAACACTTGACATTAACAGAAGACTGCTTCCTGCCCTCGTGCCCAGCACTGCCACCTTGGCTTAGCCATCCTTGACTTTAAAATGAGTCACCTTGTTTCACCCATCCACCCGCCCACCGAGTTTGGGCAGCAGGAACCAAACCAGGACGGGATGCCAATGTGGTCATCCTTTGGCCAATCAAATTGCCATTGCTGTTTAGTTTGCTGACAATGATTACCACATGAGGCCAACGGGCTCAGCAGACCACTAGGAGGCCATGTGCCACTTTTGGAGGACACGAGTGCCAGTCGCTGCCTCTAAAAAATGAAGTCCTAAAACGAGACCAAAAGGGCTTTAAAGGGCACTGATGGGTCACCGTCACCAGCAAAAGATGACAACGAGAACCAAAAGACTGAAGCCACAGCAGCGCACCTTGTCATCTTGGCAGCACAGACAACACAGACTGGCATAAAGTCAGAGTTTCAAAGCAGGGGCAAGCAAATGCTTTATTTGAAGCAAAAATTCTGCTTTTCTTGGCAAAAACTTTAACTTTTCCAGATTTACAGGGTCTGGTGCCAATCAACATGCCAACCCGCTTCAGTGGGGGGAGAAGCAGAAACTCTGGTTTAGGTGACAGAGACTGCAGTTCTTAATGTCAGGACTTGTCCAACATTCTAATGTGCTTGAGGATTACGATTGACAAGACAAGGTGGCATGGCTGGGATGGGTAGCACAAGAAGGCACAGGGTGGCAAAAAGCTCAACCATAAGGCAGTAGGAGCCGACAAAACCACGCCATTAATTGAAACACCAGCACACATGTAAAGTGCCATGGCATCAAACAACACGAGGCCTGGCTTATTATGGCAGCGGTGGCGCACTGGCAATGCAACTGAAACACCAAACTTCTGTGAAAGGCACAAGATGGCAAAGTCACCACACTCCAAATGGCACAAAAGCTATGATGGCACAGACTGGGCAACTGCTAACCTCTCCTGCTTTTGAAAAAGAATTCAGAATCTGGGGGCTCCACGTTGGCCCCACTTGAGGCACAAGAAAATGCCAAGCTGACTTCCAGCTACCATGATGCCCTGATTAAACTTTTCTTATTTTGTCACTCATGTTGAAGGTGCCCCTGAAGTCAGCCCTTGGCACACTCTCTGACACTCACAACTAAGATGCCATCACAAGTGTGCCCTAATGGTACAGACAACCTTAACGCGTGTGTCACTCGTGCCTTTTGCCCACCATGGACATTTACTGTAATACACAACAGGCCACCCTGCCACTCTGCTCTAGTGACTTTGGCATCGACATATGGGCCAGAGATCGAATCCGCTGACCCGAGAATCGCTGGATGCTAATGTGATTAACACTAAGCCAATTAAGCTGAGCAGCGCCAAGCCTGTGCCCCTCTGAACTAATGGATGCTTATGACCCAGTGACCACAATGACCTTGGCCGGCCTGGGCAGCTCTTTACTATTTGTGTGCCATCACACATGGTAAATACCCATCTTGTCCCCTGGGGTGCTGGCACAGCACCTTACACTTTTGTTTTTTACTGAGGGGTGGCACTTACGAGTTTTCTGCCCCCATCCCATGCCACGCTTCAAACCTTCCACAATCTCTTTATCTGCTTTTCTGTCTTGGCACTATGGCAGACATCCAATTCAAATTGTTTAGAGGTGCGCCCTCGGACTGGCCACATGTGCCTGCTCCCTGCAGCGTCAGTGGTGGACCCTGGCTGGCATCTTCTTTTCTTTCCAAACTGGTGCATAAAGGGCACCAGGGCATAACTCTGGTGACACCAAACATCAGACAGCCCTATTGTCTCCTCGTGGGCCTGGTCATTAGGTCACCAGGGCCATCATGTCACCTCTGACTGTCTAATCAGGTCTTTCAGCCAAGTGGCCTCACATCAGGAGAGCCAGCTGTGGTCACCCATGTGGGGTCCTTCCATCATGGATATTGTTGAGCCTCGCCACAGGTGGCCTCCCCTAGGTCCATCTGCCCAGATATTGTCTGGCATTGTCTGTGCCAACTGTTAATTCTCCTGAGCCTGGGTTCATTCTCTAGATGTGGTCAAAAGGGCTGATGATGGGTGGGTTGAGTGTGCCACCTGGCCAACATCTTGGCGTGTTGCAGCGGACGATTAGCAGAGCTATACTGACCAATGGCTGTCCCGATCAGGCCATAAGACTGGACCCTCTGTGACAAGGCATTAGAACTGGCACACAACTTGGTCCTGCACCACCAGTCTGGGAGTGGCATGAGTGTCTTCCAGTGCCCTTATGTCCAGATGCAGTGACTGGGCACTTAAACACAACAACTTCATGGAGCGCTGCTGACCTTGTGGCGACTGCCAGGATGTCTATAGGAGCACAAAACTGCTTCCAAGATGGACAGGCGGGAGGGACATTGTGACAATACGCAGAGATGGCCTGGCAATGTGACAGCAGAAGGGGGCGCTAGGGGAAGGCCCGAGTTATGGCCCCGTTTGTCCAGGGTGGCATTAGTGCTAGCTGTCCATTTCCTTCTTTGGTCATCCGGGCCAAAAAGAGGAAGATAAAGATGAGTATGGAAGTTCAGCCTTCACAGAAATCTTTAAGTGAAGAAGATGGCACAAGGTGGTGAGGACACTTGGGTAAGCCTGATCCACCCAATCCCAGTGGCATACAGCAGAAAGAGGGACAAAAGTGACCACAACAGCCCAACACAATCAGGGCACATCTTGCCACCCCCTTCTTGTTCCACTCCTGCCCACGTTTCTGTGCCCTGACTGCCACATAATCCATGAAATCAAAATGCATGGCAAGTCTCATAGGCAGCTTGGGGGTCTTCTGCGTGGAGTGTTCTCCTCGTGTTCATGTCACAAATCCGCTTTTCCCACTACCTTACATGTGCCAGTCTGGCTGTGCCACTAAAAACACTTATTTGGTTCTCCCTCTGCTCTCCTCACACCAATGGGCACAAGTGGCAAGAGCTGCCAAGGACATGGGGGACCCCCACATCCTCAACCCCGTGTTCCCAGAGTTTGCTTTCCGCTTTCCGTCAGACTTCCCGGTGGCACCTCGGCCCACCGTCTGTCCCGATCGATTCCACGAACATCACGACCGAGGACTGCCAAGCGGCTGCCGCCCAGCGCCCGTCTGCCGGGTCAGCAGATTTAGACGAGCAGCTTTTCAAGGTGACGTCACTGGGACCCCCCCCAGCGCGCCCGGTCCCGCACGAGGCCACTTTTGCGGTCTTAAAATAGTCGAGGCAAGCGCCACATGCACGCGGCCCGTCCGACGAGCACGAACGACCGGTACTTGGGAATACCGGGCGCGTTCACAGGCGCCGCCGAGCAAGGGTCTCGCGCGCAAAGAACCCAGGGGCTTGTCGCCATTTCACTGCAGCCATCCGGGACGGTGCAAACGCGCCCGTAAAGGGAGATTCGGCACGCGACACGCGACACGCGGCACCTACCTGCTTCGTCGGAACCTCCGGCCGCGGACAGCGGAGTGGTGCTGAACCAGGAAAAATGGCATGCAAATCAGAGCGCGTGCGCCCGCCTCTCCGTGCTCGACGTGGGCGGGGCTATCGAGCGCCGCATCCGCAGGCTCGCGCACGCCATTGGCGGCTGCCCCGATCAGTCCGCGGTAGGCCCGCCGCTGCGCCGCCGCGCCGCTCGTATGTGTGCCCGCAAACCTTGACCTGACGGCGGAGCGCGCTGGTCGCCACGGCAACGCACGCTTCACAATTGCGGCGCCGAGGGCTCCGTGCGTCGTGCTGCTGCCAGCCAGTTTAAAGTGCAAATGGGAGGCGTCGATTTGTGTGACAGCGGACCTCGGGGAGCAGTGCGGCGTGGAGTCGCCAGAGAGGGGGAATGGCAGCCTCACCCGTCTAAAGCCCAAAGGGGCGGCGGCGGCAGCTGCTGCTCATTTAGGCGCGTAATTCGTGCCCACTGTCTTTCTTTGGCCGTCTTCACGTTCCCACCTTTCGTCATCCCAATCACGTGTTTCAACCCCCAGGAAAAAGGAGCCGCCATCGCTGTGAACGACTTCACTATCGGCCAGTCAATGAGCGGCCATCGACGGCGGTGCTTAGGGCCGGTGGCTCGGGTTCAAGGTTCAGATCAGTTCAAACTGGACCTGCCGACATTAATGTCAAATATCTTGTGGTGCTCGATGGTTCAAATGGCGAGAGCTGCTTTCTTAAACCACAGTGGCTCTGACAGGGCCGTTTAGGTGGGTATGGCACGAGTCCATTTTAGCAGGTGGCATCGGGGTGCGCTGTGTGAAAGAGGGCTAAGCAAGTCCGGATGGCACCCGAGATGAACTGATGCCAGTCTTCAAAGCTGACCGCAAAATTAAATAAAGCACTTCACAGAGCAACGCGTGTGGGCACGGCACCCTACACCGGGCGCCAGCTGGAGAACACAAAGCACCTGCCTCTGGTACTGCGCCTTCTGTCCATCGAGACCAGTGAAGGTCTTACTGCCTTGTCCTGCTGCCACCTTGCCCAAAGTAGGCATCTTTTATGCCTTTATTTGGCCGTCATTGCTGTGCCCACAGAAACTGAGTAAGTGTATGGGCTCATGCAGTGTCACTGTGGTCTGTCTGTGACTGTGTGGCTGATGGCGCTGAGGTCTCAGTACCTGAAGGACTGTGAAGACTGGCACATGACTGGCATTTGGTCTCCATCTAAAAACATTCCTTGTTCATGCTGATAACTGGTTCATTTCTGAAATCAAGCCTGCTGCCAGCCCCATAGACCCAACAAAACCACTGGTCCCTGCTGTGGCATCAGCTGTTTATCTTCATTGACTGGTGCAGCGTCTGAGGTGTGCACGACTCGTTCAGGGCGCCAAAGGAGTTCCAAAGTGGTCGCCAGTCGTATGAGGACACAAAAGCAGCCAGCGTCATAAATGGGTGAGGAAGAAGCAGATGATGAGCAGCCTGTTTGATTCAGTTGGCGTAAGTGTTGGTTTGACGTAGTGGGCGCACAAACATCTGCGGGGCAGTGAGATGTGTTCAGGCTGCAAGGGGCACTTGTTGAATCAGTTTTTTTTTTTCTAGTATGTGGCACAGATAGGCTTTTCAAGCTGCTCTTTATGCAGCCATCCTGGCACCTGCCCTCCATTGTGGAGTCCTTAGACTGGCATCCAAATAGGGTTAGGGTGAGGTAACTGGCAGTAAATGGCGTGTAATGGCAGGGGAGTCCAAGGTCGTGTTCAAATATCGAAATGCCAAGTGGAACGCTCTCAGGTGAAACGTATCATCGGGGGACATTAAAAAAATGAACATCATCACAACGGAAGCCCCCCGGCCCTTTGAAGGCAAATCACTCATCGAGAGTCCCGGCACTCGTTTGTGCCCCTTCAGGCACGTTGCGTGTTTTTGATCGCGTGGACCCCGAGGCCACCTGACACTGCGGCTGGCCCATTGGTCCTGCTGTTCAAAGGCCCACGTCTCCCCTTTTCTTTTCTTGACTGTAATTCCTTTTTTTAAAATGAATTCTTTAATAAACTTCGCCGTCTTTCACACTTGGTTTTTAAATGGTGTCCTCCCTCTGAAGTCATGTTTGAAAGTTTTTTGATTATTAAAAGCCTAAGCCCCATTTTCCTCTTTTCGAGTTTGGGGATTGGCTGCCAATGGTGAGGTCTGGCTTGAATTGTATTGTATTATTGTCACGCGACCCTAGTGGTCCAATCACTTCTATAGCCTCAATTCTGTCCTGCTTATTACGAAATGCTAACTCCAGACAGGCATCACCCCGCGTTGGTGTGAATACAAAACATTCGCTGATTACGTCTAAAAACTCCTCCATCTGCCAGGTTATCCCAGTTAATATTCGGGTAGTTAAAGCCCCCCTTGACTATAATAGCCCCCTGTAAACTTGCCTTTCTGATATCACTGAAGAGATGTGTGTTGAAGTTACTGTCTGCATTGGGTGGTCTCTAACACACTCCTAACATAAGACCTCTTTCCCTAATATTTTCCAGGTGAAGCCAGACGTCCTCACTAAGATGGGCTCATCGTTCAACTGAACCGGACTTGTGTTTAAATTCTGTTTGGCTCGTCCATTTCTGTTCTGTCTGTCTGTCTTAATTATGTGGACCCCTCCATGTTCTACTCATCGCCGTCTTTGTTGTTTAGCCAGGTTTCCATTGTTCTTATCACATTGTTATTCTGCTCCCCACATTCACTTGCCTTATTTTTGATATTTCCAGCATTTTTAACAAGTTACTCCTTCTGTATTTAAATGTTGGGGTAGAAGTTACATTGCTGCGCATTTTTATTTTTATACAATTGTTTCTCCCTTCATGTACAGTTGTAGACCTGGCCTGTCCAAAAGTCCCTGCGCCCCCAATCCTCCACTAACCCTCTCATATGCCTCCCCAACACATCGGTGCCCCTCCAGTTCAGATGTAACCCGTCACGGCGGCACAGGTCCCATCTTTTCCCAATGCCCCCTACTTCTGTGCCCCTCTACTCTGCACCAAGATCTGAGCCACGCGTTAAGCCTTCTAATCTCCTCAGTGTTGCCTGGACTGGCGCGTGGCACAGGCAGAACTTCAGAGGAGACCACCTTGTCAGTTCTAATCCCCAGCCTGGCATCTAACTGTTTAAAGTTGGATTGCAGAACTGACAGACCATTTATTCCAACATGGACAATGACAACTGGCCCCACCCCCACTCTGGCCAAGAGCCTATCCACCCTTCCAGGGAGGTCCCCCACCTGTGTCCCCGGTAGTGTGAGACTCTCTGTCTCTGGAGCAATCCTGCTCTTCAACCCCCCTAATGGCTGAGTCCCCAACTATCACTACCTCTCTCTGTCTAGGGACTGGTTTTGAGGTGGTCCGTTGGGGCTCCTCATCCCGGCCTACCACCTCAGAGACACCGTCCAGCTCCACAAGGACCTGACCTAATTCTTGGGTTGACGTCCCCGGACAGTGTGCACCCTTCAGCTTACGCCTTGTGACGGTGACCCACCTGTCTGGTATGGAGTCTCCTTGGGGTGCACACTGTCTCTCTAAAGGACACCTGGGTCGTCTACCACAACGCAGGACACTTCAGCGACCCTGAGCCCGAGGTGCCGGATTAGCTGGCATCTCCCTCATAGACGATTGGCTCCTCCAAGCTGTCATCTAAAAAGCCCCTTAAGCTCCCGTCGTCGTCTCCCCCTTCAGTTCCTCAGCTGCTGTCACCAGAAGAGATGGAAAGTAAGGAAATAATGAGAGGGGCACAGAGTTGGCAAAACACAGTGCGAGGGGTGAACTTTCATCATTTATCTCCATCTAGGGGGCACAATTTGGAATTGTTCAAGATTGATGGGTTTTAGCACTGTGGGGTTTCATAACACCAACCTACACTTTCAACTGGACATTAGCAGGCTGCTATCTAAGGAGCCCCCCTAAGGAGCCGACTAGAGAGGCAGCATCAGTCCAGAATGGAGCAGCAAAAGAAAATCATAGGCCATCACAGCAGTCTTGGCGTCACTGCACTGGTTACCCGTGTCCTTTAGACGCTGCATGAAGCTTCAAATCATCTTTAGGAGTTTAGGAGTGCCTGTCCCCCGACGCTCCAAGTTCATTCTAATGGTGGTCTGCTTATTATACTAAGAGCCAAACACAGAAGAACTGGGGAGGTGGTATTCTGCTCTTACATGCCAACACACCAGCACAGAATGACCACAATCGTCACGGCCTGGCACTCGTTGTTAATCTCCACTCTCCTCTGCTGTTTCTGCTATCTGTGATGATCAGATGAAGGCAGGTGTCCCCATAAAGCTCACCACATCGAGACCTCTGGGACGAAGTTGTGACGCCTCGTGCACTGGCACCCCTGCACACACTTGGGTTCTGGGCATCTGTAACATCACCGAATGGATCAGTGGTGTATCTGGAGACACAGAACCAGGAAAAGCATTCAAAGGAAATAAATCTTTATGAAGGTGCCAGCGAGAAAAGGAAAATTCCAGTGCCATGCACTTCAAAATATATACAGTCCTCTGCAATGACATGGAATGAATATATAATATAATATAATATAATATAATATAATATAATATAATATAATATAATATAATATAATATAATATAATAT
>JANRMT010062823.1:26409892-26434991 GCA_026402145.1 Polypterus bichir lapradei | reverse complement strand
GCCAAAAAAAGATGCCAGGCGTCCAGCTCTAAAATGACATATGAGCAAAGACAACTGAATGATTTGATTTGTTATTGCTGAAAGGAACACATTTTATTTATATTTCCAGGTTTTGTTATGCAGCATGTTCATATTTGAATTTGTATAATTTTGACAGGATATATTTTTATGGAGAGCAAAATCTTTTGGGATATTTAAAATCTAAGTTTATTTTTTATATAAAATTACATAAGAGTAAAGAAATTTGAATGTTTGTTCTTTTAACGTTTACTTTATTTCTAACTTGTATAATTTAGACAGGATATAATTTTATGGAGAGCAAAATATTATAAGTTGTTTAAGGTTTGAGTTGATTTATTCAAGAATAATATTCCTGTCTGTTTTTACCATTCCTACCAAAG
Source organism: Polypterus bichir lapradei (assembly GCA_026402145.1). Classification (NCBI taxonomy): domain Eukaryota; kingdom Metazoa; phylum Chordata; class Cladistia; order Polypteriformes; family Polypteridae; genus Polypterus; species Polypterus bichir. The sequence continues at coordinate 26,434,590 of JANRMT010062823.1, read as the reverse complement.
ATATTTCTGTCGACTAAATAAAAATTCCTTCTATTTAAAATTTAAATAGAACTTGAACAAATACGATAGTTCATAATATCCACGCAGACTTGCACGTAAGAGCGGGAGTTATCCGTTTTAACAAGCAGCGTCTTGCACTGATACGAAATAGCTGTGTGTGTGTATATGTATAGATATGTATTTATATATGTTTATGTGTGTGTGTATATATATATATATGACAGCAACACTCATCACTCACAACAGTGACAAAACAATTACATTGACAATCATGTTACGTTATTTTCAAAATGTTTCCTTTTCTTTTTCATTGCTTCTTTAACACACTACTTCTCCGCTGCGAAGCACAGGTATTTTGCTAGTAATATAATATAATATAATATATACCACAATAAGTGAAGGTGAATATCTACAATATTTACTTGACTCAAAAATAAAGGTGATGGATTAGACAACTCTTCTTCTTCTTCTTCTTCTTCTTCTTCTTCTTCTTCTTCTTCATCTTCCTCCTCCCAAGACAAAAAGAAAATGTGAGAAAAGAATGCCCAAGTACAAATGACAGGAAAGTCCGAGAAGAGATGACATAACCAGGACACCCCAGGATGGCTCCCACGTCAGACAGTCCTGCTGGGTGCCACTCTGTGCCCCCTGGCCAATCATCAGCACTGGCCTGACACCCACCTGGCAGTGATGCCACCCCACACAGCCTTGACCTAGGTGGAAGCCACCGTATATTTGGGGCATCTCAGGTGTGTGGCTGCCAGCACACACACACACACACACGTGCGACCCAGGTGGCCAGACGGACCTTCTTCCCTGGTATCACACAAAGTAACGGCGGGATGTTGTTGGGCATGCCAACGCTTTTGTATCAAAGTGAATGGCAGGCCTCCTCACGCCAGTCAGAACATGCCAACCCCGCAGCCATTTGCTCCCAAAGCCTTCTCAGCTACGCTGCCAGTAAGTGGACTTTTATAACCAAACTGAGAGCGCTGGCGTGAGTTTGGCAGAGTGGTGGCTCTGAGGCCAGGGGTCTGTGTTGGCAATCAGAAGGTTGCCAGTTTGAATCCCGTAAACGCCAGCAGTGACTCCACTCCACTGGGCGCTTGAGCAAAGCCCTTCACCTGCGATCGATCGCTCTGTCCTGGGCATGATGTTAACCAGCACTCAGCCAGGTCCACCAACTTGGCAGCTGGACTGGCACTCCAGCCACTGCTCCATTTGAACTAGTGTGGTGCTGAGGGGGTCGGGTCCTAATTTGGGGTCCTGAGATGGTTTGTCGTGTTGTGGGTGTGGCAATGTGCTGTGTCAGTGCAGGCTGCCAATTTCCAGTTAGTTGTAACCTTCATGTCCAGTGAGAGGGCCAAGGAGTGACTGGAGGGCATTTAGCTTTGGCTGCTGGCTGGGTGGTCTTTTGGCCCCCCTTTGTTTTTGTTTGTAGTTGTTTTGTTTTTTTTTTTGTGTCCACTCGGCCACCTAACCCCACGATATTACATGGAAGGAACCCCCCTCTTCTCTATTAGTTATTTGTCTATTTTACGGAAGTGCGTGCTATTTATTTTTTAGCCTAATTTGAATTTGCTTTTCGTTTCTTGTGACGTTTTCTTTGGCATCTTGTAAAGCACTCGGACCTCCATCTCGTGTGTCAGACGTCTTTACAGCCTCCGGTCATCACAGGCCAAATGGAGGGCAACAAGGAAAATAAAAGAAACGAATACGAAAAGAGAGGCGATGACATTGGCGATCGTCCAACAATCGACACAAAGCATTTGAGAAAGTGAAAAATGACAGGAAGCGTTTGGGGTTAGGCTGCCTGGGGCGAGTCATGTGCCAGCTCAATGCAGTTGAGTTAGTGGACAGAATGTGCCAGGCCTGGCAGGAAGAAGTGACCTACAGACCTTTCAAGTCAAACCAAAGTCATCCGGAAACTCCATCAGAAATGGCAGTGCCCACTTTTCTCATTCAAGGTGACAAAATTGACAGATGGGGACAGAGACCTATTAAAAGAGAGGAAAAGAAGGACAAAGAAAACTGGTCAGTGGTCAGGGAGCAGGGCCACTCTTGGGACACTCAGCAGTCACACAACTTCAGCCAGTCACGTTTAGACAGAAGGGTCCCCGGCTGCCCTCTGGTGGCTGCCACTGGGTAAGGCAGGCACTCCTCCACTTTGGGACTGTGAGGCACACTTGTCTTATGGTCAGGCACTAAATGAAATCAAGATGAGACCCCCAGCTGGAGCAGGATGGCAGCGCTCTTCACTGTCTGACACTCGCCCGACTTTGTCCACCCTGTGCTGCCTCTTCTGGCCGCTGTGACTCTGAAGCTGCCTGGCTGGCCGCTTTACGCCCAAGTCAATGAGAAGAAGATGGCAGCCACCTGAAGGTCCTGCAAGGAGAAATCCAAATGGCCACCACTCACTAAGCCAGCATCACCTGACCTCCAGTCCTCCAGAGAGACTCAGCTTCATGAGCACTAGGGGGAGCCTTTGTGCCTGTCATGCTGCATTGTTAAAGGAATGGCAAGCAATGAGGGCAGACGGGTAAAGGGGGCAAAGACGAGCCATCGGGGATGCTGCAGGAATCAAACGGGCACAACAAAGAACATTTGCCAGTCAAGTAGTCTGCCATTAAACGGCAACACCAAAGGCTATGAATGACATTATGTGTCACCAGCCCAGATAGATGTGTGAGGCACTCCATAAAATCGATGAAAGGCACTATATAGTAATTGCTATCATGTCTCATGCCCAGCATGGGCCACCCTTAGCTCTCATTAGACCCTAAAGGGCCCGGTCTTCAGGGGTGCCTCCATAATGCCCATTATCTAAACTGCCCACGCCAGAACAGTCAGCCTCAGTTGCCTGTTTGTGGACTTCTCATTGGTGTGTGTGCCACACACTTCTTCTTCAGACACACTTTTGCCCATGAGATGCCCATCAAGTGACGTATGCTGGATCCTAGTGGTCCTGTGCCCAGACTTTCTGACTCTTGTGTGATGTGCCAAGATGATGGCGGCCGCCTGATCGGCTTTGTTTCATTCTGAGGCCCAGGGATGAGAAACCCAAATGGCTGTCACTCACCAGGACTTGCCAGGCCACCATGTCTTGCTCTCAGTCCTCCAAAGAGGCTTTGACTGTAAATTCAGCTTCATGACCACTAGGGGGTGATAATAAACTGTCTTTATTCCTGCAATTAAAATGTGCCACTTTACTGTCGGGGTTTTATGGGCAGATGCTCTTTAAGGGTCCAGCTGCTGCCAAAGCTAGTGCCATGTTCAGGTGGCACCGTAGGCCCTCCTCTAGCCATCCATGATGCCAGTAGAGTCCCTGTTATTCTAGTTGTTCACCCTGAGATGCCCACTTTGCAGTCTTGACCATGGTTAGCCCTGTGCCATCAGAGTGTCTCTACCTAAGTTAGAGGCTGACGGTTGCCTTCTTAATTTCTGTTTCCCTCCACAAGAGGGCACTAAGTCGCTACTTTCATTCCAGTCTTGGTTTTGTGTTTATTTCTGTTTCTGTGCAGAAGATGGCGCCATACAGCAGGTTCCATGCCCACTTTGGCCCACCTTCTAATTTCTCAGGTGGTCTTGGCAGCCATCTAGTGCCAGTCTCCGAAACAGGTCCTCACCCAGAATGAATATTCACTGATTGATTAATTGATTTCAGCCCATTTGCCAATGCCACTCTCTCAGTGTGCCCAGCTGCCTGGCAGCGGTCATCCATTTCGATTACCAACAAAGTTCTGTCAAGTGCTGGCAGTGCACTTTATTGGCTCAGACTGTGGGCATCAGTGCTCACCACAGGTGTGCCCGTTTGGGGGTAGCTCAAGATACAAGTGCCCCCAATGCTGGCCAGGGCAGGCTTATGCCAGTTCTGAACCTCTCAGGTGGGGTTCCTTGCAGGTGGGTCTCCCAGCCATGACTGCACCTCTTCTTTCCTCTTTTGCCTTCTTCTGCTTCTGGTGCCCCCAGAGGCAAAACCAGACTACTGCACCCTGAAGGACAAGCTGTGGGCCCTCTGTCATGGTGGTCTTCTCTGGGCACCCTTAGTACTCCACATGGAGCAATGTGGTGCAGGAAATGGCTGCACACATTTGAAAAGGCGCTATATTGAATCTCAAAGTCACCTGACAAGCCCCCACTGACCATTTTCTACCCGTATATGAGTACAATGGTACATTGGCATGATATAAAGTGAGGTTACAGCATCCCGGCATAACAGGTGGCCAAACAAAAGGGAAGCTCATCTGGGCAGAAGGGGCTACAATACCCAACGAAGAGTAAAAAAACAAGGAGGAGCATGCACAGAGTGGCCGATACCAGCCTAGCCAGCGGTGGCCTGGCCTGCCCGACTGATTATCTTTGCCCTCCTCTTACCATCGTTTTATTTTCACCAGCCTTCTCTGTTGAACCAACCATGGATGTGGGCACTGCTTTATCACCCATAGCCATGTCCATGCACATGACATGCTCACCTTTCAGAGTGGGCGGCTTAGAATTAGGTTGTGAGCCGTGCCCTCCAGGTTGAATAGCATTGTGTGGTATAGCGGGTCCACAGCTCCCGTCTAAGGGCCACTTTTAAAATAAATAATCACCGCGCTGGCGGCTTGGTGAGGGGGCGTGGTGGTTGTGCGTCTGAAGCGGTTCTCGGGGGCGATTCGAGACGTTCACAAGTGAGAAACCGTCCACATCGGTGATTGCTCCTGGGGCTGCTGATTTGCCACAGCTGCCATGCCCTCCTGATAAACAGAAGCACGAGTCGGCTAGGAGCGGAGGAAAGAAAGAAAGAAAGAAAGAAAGAAAGAAAGAAAGAAAGAAAGAAAGAACGGAGGTTGTAGGAAGAAAGCAGGAAGTAGTGGGGAGAGAGAGAAAGTCGGTGCGGGAGAACGAGCGAGGGCAGGGAGCCGGGGCGTTGGGCCGACATCCGGGGCATAGTCGTAGTGGTCACTCCGGCCGAGTGACCATGGAGCGGGATTGAGCGGAAGGCGGCGGGATTCGGGACTTGGGACGTGGTGTCCCCAGCGTGAGAGCCCTGGTCGTTGGGGAATCCCAAGTCGCTGTTCGTGGAGCCAGGGATCGGTGAGGCGACTGACCGGTAGGAGAGTGGACACAAGAAGCCCAGATGGGAGGAGTAGGGAGCTGCCAGAGGAAGTCGTTTTTTACCAGAATGCTTCCTGTGCTGTTTCAGCCTCGCTGTTTTTCGGTTTATCGGTCTTAACCGCCGCTCTGCGTCTTTTTTAACGCATTCTTCTTTTAATGACTCGTGACGCACTGCACTTTGGTTTTGTTTTGATTTCTGTTTTAATAAAAGCACCTGCACTTGTGAACACCGTCCCCTTGCTGTGTCGTGCCTCACTGCTAAGCTCATCGGTGACATTACTGACGGTGTAGGGTTCAAGGGCTCCCGGAGAGCAGATGGGAGCGTGGACCAAACCCGCATCGTCACACATTGACGTTGTGCCAATGCTCAAAAAGTGCTGGTCCGTCCACTCAGTTGGCAAAGTCATAAAAACTTGAACTGGAGAGCAGACGTCCCCTGCTGTGCCAGTCTGCCGGTGTGACTCCCTGAGCCAGGGTCACCACAGGAACTGAGAGAGGACTTTGAGGAATTCGGCTGGCTGAGAGCACAGGGCGTGGATGAGGTCCGTGCCCACCTTGAAATGGCATCCAGGTGGCCTGACGTGACCAAAATGAAGGTCAAGGGGGCAGAGGGAGTGGTGTGCAGTGAAGTGGAATGAAGGAAGGACAATGCCATCCTACCCGCATACCTGTTGTCCACCTCAGTGATGTCCATCTGCCCCTCCTGCCTCGTCTCGGGGACCGACTCGAGCCACCACTTTGTGTCCCTGTCATTCTAGGACAGCTGCCGATGGCATCTCATATAAAACTGTAGGGCAGGCCATCCTTCAGGTCACTTCATCCTCATCTAAGATGGCGTCCAGCAGAAGTGCCATCTTTGTGTTACTCAATAAAGGTGACCAGGCTGAAGATCGCAGGAGCCCAAGCAGTCCCTCCTTGAAATCTCGAGGTCTTGGGGTCCATCCAGTGCCCTGAGCCTTGTGATGAACTGTCACCAGCACTTCAAGGACGTGGGGTAGTGGAGGCTGATGGGATACGTATATAGCGCCTTTATCGATGAACAACGCCAGTAAAGTCTAAAACAAAGACTCTGCATTTAAGAGATGGACGTGTCCAGTCTTGTGTCCATCCAGAGGTCAACAACAAACTGTTGTGCCATAGTCTTGCCTACTGTAGTGCCACCTGGTGGTCAAAGTAAGAAACACTTGCAATAAAACGTCTCAGAAACAGAGGATGGGTGGGACATCACAGTGCCAACATGTAAGTGACCCTCACCACCCATTTGCTTCAACCACCTCACTTGAGATCAACGTTAACTGGTAAATGTGACGAGGCTCTCTTCAGTGGGGTGAGGCCAAGGCAGCGCCAGTGGCACATCCAGTGGCACATCCTGGAGTGTCTGTGGGTGAAAGGGGCAGGTCACATTTTAAGAGAATAAAGTGGCTTTTGCAGGGCAAACCTTCTTGTCTTCAAGCCTTTGGAGGATGTCACCCAAGTCCTGCTGGTCATCAGTGAGCTGGCGCGCCTCCAGTCCCAGCTCTAAACCACAATGTGTGCCCCCCCAGTGCCAGCCTGGCCTACATGACTTTTCATGACACACTCCTGACTGTGCTGTCACTCTGTATGTGAAGGCTGTGCCCATGTCACATGCCTACTTCCCAGTCAGGAGGTAGTGCCCAGCACAGTGCCACCAACATTTAGATGCCTGGCTGTCATAAGTTGGTGTTTCTTGTCACTTGTGCCTCATAAGCCCCCTTGCCCGCTCTGATGTCTTCAAGGTCCAGTGAACACGCTGCTTTACAGCCGTGTGGAGATGCACACACAGGTGCCAGAAGTGTGCCAGCTATATGAGAGCTCGCTGGCACAGCCCAGTGGGTGATAAAAGCCCATTTGAAGTCCCCCCTTCCATTTCCATTTCTCAGGTAAAATCAAAATGGCGCGCCGCACAAATCCAGCAGCCCCTCACTGTCGGCTGCTCTGTTGCCATGGTTACCAGTGGCTCTCTTCTATTTGCTGCCAGCAGCTTCTTCTATTGGTTCGTTTGAAGTTCTCAGGCTGTAAACAAAGCACGCCGGGCACTCTGGGACGGAGAATTTGGGGAGGTAACTGAGCAGTGAGTGGGCTGAACTGGCACTTAATATAGCACCTTGCTTGGAACGACACAGAGGTGGTCCTAACCACTGACAGCATGATAGTGATGGTGGTCAAGACAAGCGGGCTACCCAGAAACTGACCCATATGCCAACCCTGCCCAGTCCGTTGGTCTAAATGGTCATACCCAGTTGTAAAGAGTGGCAAACCCACTGCAGGGACAGACTGGACAGCTGAGGGGCACTGAACACTGCTGGGCACAGGCAGGTCCTGTGACTGACCAGTGAATGGGGAGCCCAGGGACTTAAGAAAGCATGGGCACACAGTGTAGGGATGTCAAGGGGACATTCACAAGGACGCAGCACTGACCAGCACACCGTCCACTGCTGAGATGTCAGTTCCCGATGTCCTATCACAGCCCAGCTAATCTCAGTGACCTAAAATGCCTGACGCCCCTGGCACATTTTAATATGGCACAAGACCTGGAAGACAAAATGCCAAAGAAGAAACTTAGAGGGCCTGCTAAGCCACGCCATGGGGACCCCCATGACAAGTCCAAGTGTTGGTGGCCCACGATTTGGATGACCACAATGACTCCAGCTCTGACGACCTTAACCGCATGTCGAGGGTGCCCATCAGCCATTAATGAAAAGCAGAGGCTCCTTTATGAGTGCCAACACGTGCCACTCTCCCACTGGGATGCTGCCTGCCTGAGATGTCCAATGCCAAGACCCACATATACGTGGTAAGCTGTATACTCTTCTCATGCCCAAAAAGCAGAAGTGCCTTGGCACAGCTCAGGCAGGTCACCTCACTGCCCATCACATAAGTGAAGGTCTTGGACACCAGAAGGCCATCTCCAGACAGGGCAGAGTCACTTGACGTGAAGGTGGCGATGAGCCGTGATAAACCTGAACACGCCAACCATGAAATGCAGGACTTCACTAAAGGAATCTGTGTGCCAATGCCCAGAGAGCTCGGTCCAAGTGGGTGTCACATCAAGTCAGGCACCACAGCAAGTTAAATGGTGACAGGGCACACAGCTCATGGGCACCGGGTGAAGTTCTGGCCTGGCAAGAAGTCTGCGTGTGCGTCTAATTGGGATTTCCTGCCACATCCTGAAGATGCCCACTGACTTGGCATGAGTGACTGGTGGCACAGACGCCTGAACTGTGATTGTGCCATTCGACTTGAACCACTGTCTCCTGGCATCTGATGAAAGGGAGGACTGTGCCTGACCGCTGCCACCGTTTGCCCAGGGCTCGGTCCTGGCCGTTGGTCGCCGTCTGCCAGTATAAGACTGGGGAGCCCCCTCAGGCCTGTGCTGAGCCCGTAGTGTTCAGCTCATGTCCTTCGCTTTTGGCGTTTGAGTTCTGAGTGGCGATTCGTTGGCTTCTTGACTTGAGTTCTGTTCTGCTGTTTAAATTATTAATCATAAAGCATATCGGGGGCCAGGGGTTTAACAGGTTCTCCTCTCCCTTTTGAGCTGATGGCCTGTGCAGGCCTCTTGAGTTTGGGACCAGGCGTACTTTGTGTTGTCACAGTGTCATAAGGACCACTTCGCTATTCCTGTGTGACACAGCGACTTGGCAGCCTTGTGTTTTACTTCAGTAGAGGGGCCGCATCACCTGAAACCCCCCAAAGTTACACGTCACAATCCAAACCCCGCAGACGGCCACACGAGGACAAAGCCACAAGCAGTCAAAACGCAGCCGGAGCTGCACGGAGTAGATCTCCCGGAAAATTCGGCCACCTTATGAAGGGTGGGCTAGTGTGGACCACCACGAAGGTCAATGTCATTTTGAGCTCTGACGAGTTGAAGGTTTTGTCCTCGGGTTCAGCTGTCGCCTGTCCACTTGTGGTCTTAAAGCAGTGGCACCGGTCACCTAATGTCTACATCTTTGAGCCGGCATTGGGCCCTCAACTTAAATCAACCAACGATATGAACCTGCAACACACGTTGTCATGGAAACAGGGGGCTCCTGTGGCCCCAGACCCTCCTGGTGTGTCTTCTCCAGTCCGGTGACTTCATCTGATCAGTCCGATGGCAAGATGAAGATGTGAAGACGGCATGACAGGTCAAAATGAGGGTCTTGGGAAGGCTAATTGACTTCAACAGTGCCCCCCCCCCCCCATGTTCACAACTGGACCCTTCATGGTAGAGTCGGTTGCTGAGCAGCAGGAGAAGGCTCGGGGCTCCTGGGCACGGCCAGTGACATCTTGTCGTTCTCCAGATCTGCACCTTCGCTCTGCCTTTCACTTCCTGCCAAGAAAACAGAAAATGGGCTTAGGGGGTCACAGACCGTCATGGCTCGAGGGTGGTACATTGGCCCGAGTGAAGAACTCAGGCTGGCAGGATGTGCCACTGATGCCTGCGGGTAGGATTGTTCTGGGAGCAATGGGCAGCAAACTGGAAAGTAAGTAGACCTGCGTTACCCCTGAGCCACATGCAGATGGTGTGCCCGCCACTGCTCATACCCACACAAGGTCGCCATTCTGCAATGGGAATAAATGCCACTCTCGTGAGCCGAGGCAGAGCCCCGAACAGCTGGCACAATGGGCTCTTCTGCAATGAGATGCAGGCGCCGGATCGGCTCTCATTTGCATTTCACACTTCTTGTCGTGACTCATCGCACATCCAAAGTGTTGATTGGGAACAAAAAATAGAAAGTGGTGGCAGAGGAAGGTGCGCATCTAGTGGCACTCATTATCTTCGCTGTCAGTCTTCTGGACCAGCGCCACTCAGGATGCCTACACATATGCCTTGATTTATGCCCACCAATAACACGTGGACACTTCTGCCAGCTTCCAGTGATTGTGGAGCACACAGGTCACTTTGGCTTGCTCTTGGGTTCTGGCTGGGCATATGCCAACATAGGAGTGTGCACGTAGGAACATGTTTGTCACTTCAGCCCTTTAACCTCCATCGGTCACCAGTGTCACAGAACACATTAACCATGGCGATTGGCATCTGGGTGTCAGTGTAAAGCAGAATACATCAGTGTCAAAAGTGGCAGAGTGTGGCACCTGGGCAGTGAGTTACGCCTTCTCGCCCGGTTACACCAATCTGTTTCAGAGGACCCCTGTCTGGACCTCCTATTGTGCTTTATTTGTATAAAGGTGTCTTTAGTGCCCATCTTTTCAGTCACAGAGTGAGGGGCAGAGTAGAAGGGCACAGGTGTGTGCCGGATGCCACCTGTGGGTGACATTCTTGGGGGGAGGGGGGTACGGATCCTCTACAGTCAGGTGGGCCACTCTGGGTTGCATGTGGGGTCATCGGTCACCACAGCAGACCTTCACACCTGTGTGTGCCAGTGCATGTGTGTCCGTCAGCCGCTTGTGTGTGCGCTGTGCCAACCCAACGCGAAGTCCCAAACGCTTGCTCGCGTGCCCGCCCGACGTCAACACCACCTCTCCGCCCCACCCCTCGCGCTTTCCGCCCCGACATCCCAAATTTCGGGTTTCGGTTCCCCAAGAAGCCGCCGCAAAACAATGCGGAGCGGAGCGAGCCGGAGGGCGAGGGGCGTTCCCATTGTGTCAGGCGGGGGGAGTGAGTCCCGCTGGTGGGGGGGGGGGGGGGGGGGGGGGGGGGCGCGCTGGCGGGGGGGGGGGGGGGGGCGCGGCCCCGCCGCCCCCCCCCCCCCCCCCCTCCTCCCTCCTCGACGTCCTCCTCCTCCTCCTCCTCCTCCGCCGCCGCCGCCGCCGCTCCGACTGAAAGGCGCTGTGCTTCACGCAGGCAGAGCTCGGCGATTGTCGCTCTCCCCGCTAGTTTAGCGCACCTTCCGCCGCCGTTAACCCCCGGGGCTGCTCGCCTCTTCTCCGTCCACACTCGCAGCGGGCCGTCATGGACAGCGCCGGCCGCAAGAACTGAGCGCCTTCTCTGAAGACCGAAGCGAAGCGAGCGAACCGTCACGCCTGCCAGTGCAGTCCGTCCACCGCGGGCTTTGTCGAGTGCCATCCATCTCCAGCAGCCGTCGAGCGCCGAAGCCGAGAGCCATGGAGGAGAATATGGAAGAAGGGCAGGCGCCGAAAGGTACGCGTTCGGGGCTGGTGCGTGTGCCGCGCCGCGGGAGTGGGTTCACGTGCTGCTACCTGTGGCACCCGGGTGTGGTGGCATAGTGGCATGGTGTGGGGGGTGGGGCAGGCGGTGAGAGGGACAACCCTGTGGTACCCGGAGGCGGGGGCGGGTAGTCCAGTGGCATCCGCTGAGGTGGCACGGTGACAGACACCCAGAGCCCAAGTGACATCTGAAAAGGCGGCGTGCAGTTGGCTGCGCTCGCCTTTTGTTCTCTTTGTTCGTTTCTCGTCTTCACGGCTGTCTTGGTGACACAGAAGGAGTCGACGGACGAGCGAAGCCGCCTTTCCACGAGCGTATACGAGCGCAGGGAGGAATGCCAGCAGTGCCCATCGGTAAATGACAACCCGCTGCCCATTGACTGCCTATGCTCGGGCGCTGGACCAGAGGATGATGCTGGGATTTGTGCCCAGCGTCGCCCTGTCCTCACTCGCACGGTGCCCAGCGTGGGCTTCTCGCCCTTCCCGCTGACCCACTTAAGCTCCACCCGGGCTCCTTTAATCCTCCGCCTCCGTGCGCCTTTTCCGCCTGGCCAAGTGAGAGGTGAGGCGCAAGTGACCGCGCGCCATATGTCGCCCGGGCAGCCAGGGGTCCGCCTCTCTCCGCGCTCAGTGACAGGCAGGTGAGCCGCTCGGTGTCCGCGGGGCGGGGCTTGCGCGTGTCCAGCTCTCCCGCCGACTTGCAGCAAAACAAAGAGCCACGGGGGAGCGAGTGACGCAGGCGTGAGCCCCCCAACTCCCCCTCCCCTCCGCAGCAGTCACGTGAGTCGCGCGGGGGTCGCACGTTGTTTGCTTTGTGAAGGCGCTATTCGGAGCTGCCGTGAAGATGCTTATATAGCGCCTCTGGTTACCGAACACCAACCGCCGGCACGTTCTGGTGCTGGGGATCGTGGTGGCTCCAGCTAAGCTGGCATCTGTGCCATGCTGCTGTGTGAAGTCAGTGAGCCCTGCCAGAGGTGTGGCTGCCCCCTTCTGGCTTCAGTCTTTAACCCAGACGGTGCCGATGTAAGTCCGAGGGTCGTAAAATGTGCCATTTCCTAGAGTGATGCTCTATATAGCGCCTTTCAGAGGTCCAGACACTTTATAATGGAACCTGGTGCTTTATGGTGGGACGTTTGATGTCGTGCCCCTCAGACGCTGTATAGACCACTGCCCAGGGACATCGTAGCACCACTCAGACCCTTTATTGACCCCCATGTGCCATTCTAGGCATTCACTTTATATAGCCCCCAGTCCAGTTACTAGACCACTGGACTAAACGGGCATCCGGGGCTGCCACTCTGCCCCAGGAGTGGTGCTCTCAGTGCTTATTGCTCAGAAGTGATGTGTTGATGCCAACTGTTTCTCTGTGCCAACCCTTCAGGGTGGTTTGCTGTCAGCTCTGCATGTAGTTATCTCATGAAATAGACGTCAGTTTGTGTGGCTGGTGGTCACTGGCTGGCCGTATGTGCCCATCGTGTGAGTGTTAGGCTGACCCACTGTCCCCTCAGATCCAGGCAGGCAGCTTGTTGGCCGTTGTCTGGGCCTAACTGAAGGACTTGCCACCGGTGGTCTGCTGTATCCACTTCCCTGTTTCGTAACGGCCCACCCTAGCAGCTCTCTGTTTTGTGGACCCCCTTTATATGGCGCAAAGACACTGAGACTCAGAACTCTTAGGCTATCGGGCACAGACCTGGATCTGTCATCAGCCCCTAGAATATCACAAGTCACTGGCATGTGGCTGGTGACACCAAAGGGGGTATTCTATAAAAATACCACAGAGAACTGAACCAGGGGGCCACTGGTGTCAGGTAGGCGTGCAGCTCACTGTGCCACTGTGCTATTCGCTCCACCTGTATTATATAGTGCCTTTCATTGCCCACATTAGCGGCTGAGGATGAGCAGACTCATCCTCCTCACGTGTGGCCGAACTCAGTGGCATTTTATTGGGTCGCGCCACATCACTCAGGCCAGTCAGCCACAAGAGCCCAGGGCCATGCCACAAGTGTCATCTGATTCAGTGGCACCTGGGCACACGCACCCTGAACCGATCGAAGGTCCGGAGCAGCCGTGTGTTTGCTCTCACAAAGAACCATGCAATGAAAAGGCGCTACATAAACTCAAGGCTGACTAAGCTGTGTGCCACCTGCAGTTCTGGCACCCCAAGAGAGAACTCGTGTGTCCAGCAGGGGGTGCCGCTCTTGGCTAAGCTTGATTGACAGTCGCCACTGTTGAGGTTTATTTTCTCAGTCCTCGCTACACATGGTGTGGTGCACATGCCCAGCAGTGGGCATTTCTTGTGCCATCTGACCGGCCCTGCCTTCACAGCCTTTATTCCTGTTGGCTCCTTTTTATTAAGGTCTGCTTTGGTGGGACTTTGTGATTTATCAGAACGGGCGTCGGGCAGAGAGAGGCGGGCAGCGGCTGTCAGATGTGAACAGTCTAACAAGCCACGGTCGAGCAGAGTTATGGCCCTGCTGCCATGGTAACGGTGACAGTGGGGACAGAGAGAGGCATTCTGGGCTCAGCTCGGGCGGCCCGCTGTCAGATCAGTTACTTTTGTGCTACCCCTGTTCTAGAAGGTGCAGGTGAAAGGGGCATCAATGCCACCACATTAGAGGAAAAATTAGGTCGAAACTAAGCCTGTACAAAATGGCAGTGCCATCTGACTGCCCACCCTGATCATCCTGCTGTGAATTTGGTGCCCATCTCAAGTCAACGCCCACCTGCTGTTGAAAGAGCTGCTCACCAAATTTCTTTGCACACTGTGGGTTGAGCAAATGGGTGAGTTTTGCCAAGTGACTAGGAATCTCTTGGGGCAGTAGGGGTGTCTGCTAGAGGGCACTGCCCCGTCTGTTTGTACCATTCCTCAGAATGGCTGGGTGAGACCTGCCAGGGGGCACTGTTTTTATTCTGCTGTGCCAGCGGCTTGAAACTGCCATTGGACAGAGTTGTGGCTAGGGGGCGCTAGTCCCTTGTGACAGTGGCTCTGGATTTGGGTGCACTGATGACAAGATGGTGGTCCTGATGCCCTGATCTGTGGCTCTCCCCGCTGGCAGATCTGGTGCAGGTTCATCGGTGTCATCTGCCCCCTGGCGTTTGGTGCACAGGTCATTCCAGGATGCCCACAACAGTCAGTGAGACAAGCGGACTCTGCTAGGCTGGCGCACAAGCTGGGCTGTGGCCCGCTAAGTAAGATGCTATATCTGTTAGGTAAGCCCGTGTTGTGTTGCCAGGCCAGCGAGGGCATGCCAGTGTATCCACCCGCCGCCCCGAGTCACTCGCTTTGCAAGGCGCCTCATTCACTATTGTCCCTCCAAGTCTGTTGACAGCCGTAATTGGGTCAGCGCTGGCGAGTCTCACAATTTGCACCGTTTGTTGCCATGGAAACTGCAGCGCTCGATTAAACATGCGCACGGGAGCGTGGAACCCGCGATATGAGTGAGCGCCGAGAACATTCCTCTGGTGCCAGTGCCCGCCACCAGTCTGACCTCATCACAGCCTGTCGGGCGCTATACATCACGGAGACCCTGGGCCATTTCTTTGTCCCTCGGCCTTTGGGGTGGGCTAGGCCTTCACTGGTGACCCCCCAGCCCAATGTGGATTAGTGCGGCTGCTAATCTCTCGGAGCCTGAGGTGACAGATGGGAGCAGGGGGGGAAGGGATCTCGTGGCCACTCTTGTCACTTCTTCACTTGAATCAAGCGCCTGAGGGACTCACATGTCACTTGGCACACCGAGCCCCCGTTCTGCTCCTTGTGACATTTTCAGCTGTATAGCACCCTGCAGGTGGGCCTTAGAGCCCCTCATGTCATCAAGAGGCAGAGTGAGAAAGGTGTTGGCCTTTAAACATTAACTAGCGGCAGGGTGGGCATGCTGTCAAAGTCCAGTGAACTGTGGACAGCTGGCCACCTTCCAAGTAAATGTTTGACCACCGCAGGACGACAGCTGCTCTGTCCTGGTTAGCAGTGCCTAGTATGAAAGGCACTATATAAATGTTAGACTTCCCAGAAGGCACTGGGCAAAGTCAGTGGAGGGGTGGAGCTATGCAAATTAACAGCCGGGCCCACTGATTTGAGTGCCCCACACCAGTCAGCAGTGGGCAGGAATGCCATGGCATGCCACCTGGGACCAGTGTTTGCAGCCAAAACATCCTGAGTGGTGCCTTTGCAAGGTTTACATTGGCACCATTTTGGATACAATGGAGACCCTCCTGCTGCTGCTCTGGGCACCCCATGCTGTTGCTGGAACCCTGCAGCGCAATTGTAGAGCGCTTTAATTTCAGCTATATAGCGCCTTTCACAGTGACCGTCACCAAAATCTTGTGTGACGTTGTGACCTCGGTCAGCCCCATGTTGGCTAAAGACTCCCTAGTAGGGGTTGTGGTCACCCACATTTGGCTACCTTGTGGCCTTAAACAGAGCTGTGGTGGCATTTCTGAGTGCCACATGTTTAGGTCAAATGCAGTGATGTGCCAAGGCCGCACATATGCAAATACAGACCACATTCTTGGTGACCACTAAAATAAGTGACCAGTCCGAACTGATGGGAACATCTCATGCCAGCACTCCTAATGCCTTTGTAGGCTCGCCCTGGTCCACCTGATATGCTTGCCCAGCTTAGCCCTGGCCATGGGTGTCATGCCCATGAAGGGCCGTTAAAGGGTTGAAGCACCAGACAGTAGGTGGACAAGTGAGACAGCTGTTTATGTTAGTCTGCCAGCCAGCACATCAGGCACATGGGCAGTAAAACTGCAGGCCCTCTGCTTTGGCGATGATGGGTGGGTGGGCAGAAGCTTGCTGGGAATGAAGTAGATGGCCTAAGGAGGGCAGCAGCAGGGTGCCAGTAACATTTCATGTCATGTAGATGGTAACATGTCTGAGTTTCCATGGGTGTAGTGGGTTGGCGGTGGGCATCAACTTGAAAGGCACACACTGCTCACCACCTGACATCCATTCAGCGTTTTGTTACCCAAGTCTCTCACGAAGGTCAGATGCCACCTTTATAGTGCAGTCACACTGATGTCACACAAAATCTACAATGGTGGTGTCCCTGTGAATTGAGCGGCATAAAACGGGAACACGATGACATCACTGTCATGATGAAACACCTTAACATGCACCTTGTAGACCCTGGTGGGCTTTTGCATGTTAATGGTGGGTTTGGCACCAGTTGGTCATTGGCAATGAATGCTAATGTAGGCACAGTGCATGTTCAGAGTATGGTGGCACATGACGGAGGTGTCCTAAGCGTTTTTTTTCATTTTTGGGGCATTTTGGTGATTTTTCATGTGTGGCACCATCTTGTGTTGTTTCTAAGCTGTTCACAGATGGACTGGTGCCACCCTCTGGTGCCCTTCCTGCTGAGGTAAATAGAAGATAAGTGTACTCTCAGCCATGTCAGTGGGCGAAGTACACAGGCATCCATTCAGAGCACTTGGGCACGGGATTGGTTTGGTTGTTGTGCCCCGACATGTCGTGTCCATCTGTGAATGGCGTCCACAGCTGTGAGGTGACCTTTCAGTCCAGAGCTAAAAGTCACCACAATGGGCTGCTGTTCCACAGTGCCAGCATGGAGCTGCCATCGTGGGAACACCAACTCAACCATCTAGAGTTGTGTGCTTGGCCCACTGTCTGGCACTAATACCATGGTCTAAAGGGAGATCAATAATGGTGCCAACAGCTCATGACGGTCACTATATAAAACCGGCCTGATGTGTGACATGCTGGTCATCGGCACTTGACAAAGCAAAACTGAAAAGGGATGGAGGTGGAAAAGGGCACCTGGGTGAGGTGCCAATCTGCTGCAGGCTCACCCACTTACAGGAGAAGGCTGCCCGGCCCAGTAAATGTGGGTGCACTGAGACTGTGGAGGGGCAAGGCCAAGGATCTCAAATGAGCCTCTCATGGTCAGCCCTTGCCAGGACCTGCGGCCAGTCACTTTTGCTTTATAGTGCCTCACCTTATGGATGGAGTCCAGTCTAACATTAACCCTACCAGAGTGGGCACCCTGACAGAAAGGACAATCCGACTGGACGGAGCCCCTTACCATCTCACTGATGGTGGACTTTTCTACTGCAGATTTGGGGGTTTTGAGGGTCCCCGGTGGAATCGGCACTGGCTGTGGTGCCAGGCTATTGCAGGGCACACTTGCCTACTCACCCAAATGGTTTTCAGCATTCCAGTCTGTGTCTTGTATAACAGTTTCATGTGGTGCTCTGTGTGAAAGGCGCTATATTGTACACAACTGTTCACAGTGACTGGGATGCCCCTGAGTCGTCAGCTGTGTCAGCTCACCTGGGTGTCCGCAAGGATGGGCAGTGTGTCCTCTGATGTTTGCACTTTGCCATCTGCAGTGGGTCTGAGACTGGCACGGTCACTGATATGCAGGATTAGAGGGAGGGTGGCAGACATCAAGCCACTGACAAAGGTGCTATAAAGCAATCACAAGGTTTACTTTATGTTTCACCTCACCTGCCACCTCAAACCTGGTGACAAGCAGTGTACATGGATATGGAGATAGGAAATGGCATTGGCTTTGGACCACATGCTCAGAAGTGCCCACTGTACCCGGGCTCAATAACAAATCTGTGTGGCACAGCCGTTCAGAGCAGCTCTCCTAGGGCTCAAGTCCAAAACACAGAGGCCTTGCCTCAATGGTGAGGGCACCTCATACCAGCCTGTAGCCCTCCCTGCATGCCATTCATGTGCAGATCTGGGCTTTGGTACCTTCTGTGTGACACGCACTGCCATTTCTCAAGGAATCACAGAAAGAGTGGGCAACACAGCTGGCTGGCACAGGTGTTAGGGTCCTAGCCACACACGTCCAGGAGACCGGGTTCAAGTCCTGGCCTGGCTATTCTTGCATCTGCTCGCTAACTGTGATGGGTTGGCCTCCCTTCTTGGTGGGCAAAGGATGGGTGACGTGCCCACTGGCTGCACTCATTGACAGGTGTCAAATGGACCCTCTGATTGCCAGCTTGAGCTGGGCGGCTCCACTGACCTTGGGGGCGATGCAGCTCAAAACATTTGGAGCAGAATGGCATTGTGGGGCATTGTGAGGCATTGTGGGGCGTGAACAAGCTGATGACAAGGCGCTATATGGGGTGAGACAGCATCAGAGTGCTTTTCATTTCTTTCACTCATCTGGTGTGATGTTGAGGGGCAGCAATAATCAACTCGGTAAAACCCATCACTGAGCACAGCTGGCATCAGGGGACTTATGATGTGCATGGGGGCTGTGACGAGGACCCCCAGTGTTGGCATGTGCCCTTAAAAAATCTGGGGCCACTGAACACGGCAGTGCTTTATGCAAATAAGCACATCAAGAGGCGTGTCTATGCTAATTAATAATTACAAAAGCCAGAAAAGCTGGCACCCACTAAGCCAGGTGCCTATTTTGAAACACCTTAAAATAAATTAATCAAAATGTGGTGGCAGGAGCTCAAATGGCCACATTGTGCCCACTGCTGTGCATGCTGCCCACAGGCCTCTGCTGGCACTTGAAGCCCTCCTTAAGAATTCTGGGGTATGAAAATGGAACGTGGGCACATCATAAGTGCCAGGCGGGGGAATCACCCTTCTGTCAAAATGGGCTTTGATCACATGACCCTGCAACCGATGGGTGTGCCACTCAGTGCAGCCCCCCACCATACCAGTCCTGGCTGAGGACCTCGCAGGGCCTGGCAGTGCCATGTCAGGAGAGCCATGCTGGGCTTCTGTGACATTAGATGAGAACAGGCCACACAGCCCAACAAAACTCGCCCACTTAAATCCCCCAAGTTAACGCTGCTGTCCAGCACACCATCGGGTCACCTATGCCATGTCCATGGGGATCTCCCTAATGTACCCATAACAAGTTTCCAACTGTGTCCCAAAGTTCTTGTTGAGCTTGTTTCAAAATGACACACATCACCCTCTGCTTCCTGCGTCTGAGCCAGTTCTGCGCCCATCTGCATGCTATGCCCTGATCGGCCACTTCTAGTCTGATGCCCAACCTCTCTTTCCAGTTTAGTTGATTGCAACAGCAATTTTGTCACTCGAGAAGTCAACATTTGTGTAACTTCTCATGGACTGCAGACTGCTCCAACTTCACTGGCCAGAAATCGCCAGCCACATCCAGCCTCCATGTCACTATGGCAGTGCCAGGTGTGACATGGCAATCAAAGAGATTTTGAGCTCATGAAAGGCACTACACTCTGACAGATCTGCCCAATGGGAAGGAATGCCAGCAGGACTACGAAAGGCACAATAGCAAGGGTGGACTAGCTGCCCTGGCTCTTTAGAAGGAGCTGCCAACCTGGTCTTGAGACGGCCATCTTACCTCCTCTGTCCTGTCAATCACGGCGGCTTTGGGGAATTTATTGGCAGAGGGGATCGGGTGGTCATCGTCTGCTGGGGGCACACTAAATCTTGACTTGGTGTGGGTCTCCACCTGTGACGAGAACATTGCAGGGGTCAAGTGGACCCTGAAGTTGGAGTAAAGGGCGCCTCCCATTGGCAGGGCATCTCTCTGTCTCACTCTGTCTGTGCCAAGGGGATCCTGTTATCAGTGAAAGTCACTTCTCTTCTTGTGCCCAACGCCAGGGCAGTTCCATTGGCATTTCTTAAGTTGTCTTTCCTGTTAACTTCTGATGTCACAGGCCAGCCGTACAGAAGACTGCCAGGTGCCTAGTGGACCCCAGACGATGAACGTGAAAGTCTGCAGGCCTGGGAGAGACGGGCGGGCACCGCGCCAGCAACGTGAAACACAAATGCAATTAGCGGCGGCCGTTAAATGGCCTGAATCTAATAACGGGCAGATGAGGGCGATTGCTCTGAAGCGGCGAGGCTGCCATCCCAAAGCGTGGTGACCACCGCTGCATCAACATGGCCCGGGTGGTGTTGTCCCTGGCACTGCCTCATTCTGTAACTGCTCCTCGTTTTAGTGCAGGCCACAGGACCCGGTGCTCTCTGAGTGGAATCTGCATGTTCTCCCCGTGTGTATGTGGATGTTTAGGTGGCACCACTAAATCGAGCCTGACAGACTGGTGCCTTCCATCCAGCGCTGGTTCTGTTTCTGCAGTCAGATCCTGCCAACTACGTCACGCCTCGTTGGTGGTTTTCCTGAGCCGGGTATCTCGTAATGAAAGACTCTCTATATTTGGGGGTCCCCATTAAGATGGGTTATGACTGCCAAGTGGTGCTTTATCTCTACACCCTGTTAATGGCACTTGCTGATGCCCGATGTTCTCATCTGATCGCTGGCCTGACTTCTCCCGAGTTGCTCCCGGCGGCACAAGGGCTTTTTGTGTGAGAGTCACAGAACTCCAGAATTAGCATCGGCGGGCACGTGACGGCACCGCATGAAGAGCCCCTTTGTTCCCACATCTCCTCTCTTTTTGTTTTTCGCTCCTCTTGGTAACCAGGGAGACAGAGGCACAAAAGCCAAGGATGCCGCTGAGATAGCAAGCCACAGTTGGAGTAGAGACCCTGGCATGGGTGCCCAGTCTCTGGCCGGGATGTGCTCTGTAAAAAGCCTCTTCTGTCTTTTGCAGGATGCTTCGAATGCTGCATCAAATGCCTGGGTGGCATCCCCTACGCCTCACTGATCGCCACCATCCTGCTCTACGCCGGCGTGGCCCTCTTCTGTGGCTGCGGGCACGAGGCCCTCTCGGGGACGACGAACATCCTGCAGGCCTATTTTGAGGTTGAAAGAACAGCTGGCGACACCTTAGACGTCTTTACCATGTGAGTGGCCTTCCTATGTGTCACTGTGACAAAGTGGGGAACCAAGGATTGTGGTGGGCTTTGCAGAGTGTGGCCCTGTGGGCACACCTCGGGAGGTGGACTGGTCATTTGGTGGGTAATCAGTGAGGAGCCCAAACGTGTGGGTGTAGTGTTGGCGTGAGCGGGGACCTGTTGTCTGGGATTTTTGGGTGGATGGCGCCCCCTGCTGTCAATAGGCCTAAACATCCTGCAGAAGGGGTCCTGTCACAGCTGGGGGGGCTCTGGGGGGTGGGTCACTGATATCTGGTCTCGTGCTTTGCCCCGCGGATACAAGCCAGGAGGTCAAATGGCCTCTGGGCACCTAAATCTGTTGAGCTGCCCTGATCTCCCCCACCTGATGGGCGTTTAGCTCGTCTCCCATCACCGCAGTCCTTTTCATTTCTGATATACGATCTGAAGATCGATGTGGCGCTCGGCCCCACGGGGCACACAGTCTATTCATTTCTGCCCGCGCTCGCTCTTATTGATCTCCTGCTTAGTGCCTGAGTTATCCCTCAGTCCTCATTCAGGCTTCTGTGTGTGTGTGTGGGTGTGTGTGTGTGTGTCTGATCAAACCAGGGTGCTCACGCTCTCTCTGTCTGATGTTGGAAGTGCAGGCCCACGAAAGGCGCTATATAACACATGGAGTCAGCTATGAACAAGGGGTGTGAAGCAGGGCCCACCAGACTAGCATCTGAGCCCCTGAAGCGTAAAGCTTTTACGATCACTTTAAGGACCACCATAAAGTGCCTTTCACTGCCCGCCACCAAGACATGGAGGAGCCAGGGGCTTGGTCACTGGCAGGATGGCACTGGTGCAACGAAATGGGAGAACCAAGGCCACTAGGGGCTGTAAGCATTCAGTAGAGCCACCAAGAAGTGACCTGCCCCTTAAGGTCAGGAAAGGGGCATCAGAGGTGGCATCACCTCCTGGTCACTAGGGGGCACAAGATGGCCAATGTGCTACCCTGCATAGTGCCAGCAGCTGGGGAACCACCATGGAGTCCACACCCACTTTGGCCAACTAAAGGCGGAGGTGTGCAGGGACAGCAGGGGGCAGTAGTGGGGGGTCCTAGAATGCTGTCCAGATTGGGGTTCAAAGCCCCCTGACCTCCTGAAGATTATTGACTCCAATGGGCAGAGACACGGGTTCAACAGTGCAGGCGGGCCCAGAGAGGCCATAGTGTGGTCATGTGTTTGATGATCCTCACGACACATATAGCGCCTTTCACCAGCACCACGCTGACTAACTACCAGTTCAAATGATCAGCCTATAAGGCACTGGGAAACAGAAGGGGGCGCTTTTTCAGCATCCTAAAAGCTGTGCACCCTACTACAGCAGGACCTCCATGGCCCACAGGTGTCACCCCCTTAGCCCACTTGCCTTGGCACGCCCATCCTAAACCTTCCTCCTGTGCTCTCTCTTTCAATGGCTCATCACTGGCCACTGAGCGGTGCCACCTCCTGCCCTAAGGTGTCACCAGACTAGAGCTCCCTCTGGCGTCTTGCATCTCACTTCTCTCTTCTTCATTAATCCCTACACTTCCACTCTGGCACTGCCAGCTGGCCTGACTGTACCCCCTGCCCTCCATGGCCTCAGCAGCTCCAGAGGGAGTTTGGGTATCCATGGCAACCGCCGAGTTGGCTGCCCTCTAGTGTTGATGGAGATCATTATCTGTTTCTTTTACTCCCAGGTGGCGCGCTGCTTTTTCTTTCCTGTGTGCCCCTGCCAGTATCCCATCTGGTACTTTTACAGGGCTTACTGCCCACCTGGCAGTGCTCTTCCTTTTGCAACAGCATGATGACGTACGTCATCAGTGCCACCACATGTTTCTGTCTCTCACTCTTTTGTAAAACCTTGTCAGCTCCTGCCCTGTGACACTCTGGCAATAACACACCTTTCACAGTGGGCACCATCAGAAAGCACTGCCAGGGCTCTAAGACCATCACCCTGTGACATTTTCAGACATATGTGATGACACCCTTTTGGGTGTGATGCTGGGCGCCATTTTCATAAGTCGTCGTGTTGTTGATTTTCCAACCAGAGTTGCCACGGGAGAGCACTGTGACAGTGACGTGCCAGCAGATGATGCCACTGTGCCCTGAAATGAATGTGGAATGGGTAGATGCTCGGTTGCTGCGGAAACGAAGAAGAGCTGCAGATTTTCGTCGATTTCTTTCCAAGACTCGTTCTTCTATTGCAGCCGATGTCGTCTCCTAGCAACAGCCATGTGTGCGCCTGAATTCAAATGACAAGTTGGCGTGCCATCGATTGTGGCTGGGTGAGCCCTGGAGCATATGCTGGCAATGGCCCGTGCCCATACTCAGCCTCTCTGTGTGTGAATGAGCAGCCGTAGGGCCCCTCTG
Organism: Polypterus bichir lapradei; assembly: GCA_026402145.1. Taxonomy (NCBI): domain Eukaryota; kingdom Metazoa; phylum Chordata; class Cladistia; order Polypteriformes; family Polypteridae; genus Polypterus; species Polypterus bichir. The sequence continues at coordinate 26,411,259 of JANRMT010062823.1, read as the reverse complement.
GGACAAAGCGGGCACCAAAAGGAGCAGCAGCTCTCCGTGTGATGCCAGTTGGAGTGTGCCAGTGACCTCTGTATCTATATAGTGCCTTTCAGGCCAGCTAGACTCCTCCTGTGTTCACATAAACGAGGACTTCACTTTCAACAGTGGAGGGCTCAGTCATGCCAGGCACTGCTTACCCAGTGGGTGTTGTTAGTGGGAGCCTTGTAAGACAGCTGATGGCATACTTGGAGTGGTCATCTGCTCTGCCAGCTAAACACAGAAGAAAGGCAAATGTGGCCTCTTGGTGGCTGATGCCACTGTGCCTATAGGCCAATGTGGCACCTGTGCCCAGTGGCCAAATCACCAAAGTGTGATCTGATCACTCCATCTGACTGAGATGGCAACGTAACAACTGGTGCTGCTCGGACTTTGGTTCGGGTCCCAGTTGGCACCATCCTCCTTGAGCTCACATTTGTCTGCATGTGGCATCCCCTACAGGGCAGAACTCTACCTTGGCCTTTATCTGGTGAGCCAGAATCTGATAGTTGAGTATTTAGGATGGTATGCTAGTCAGCACTGGTCAGCACTGGTGGCCTGGTTTCAAATGCCAGTCTGGTGACCCTTGGTGTGCAGATGGAATGTTCTTCCCATGTTCGTGTGGGTTTTCTGAAGTGTGCCTCCCACACCCTAAAGATCTATCATTGATAGGCATATCTAAAGTGTGCCCTGTGTTGACCTGGTACTTCCCCAAGCTGGTTCTTCTCTTGTGCCTGTGTCGGACTGCTGTCCCCTTTTGACACATTGTTTACTTGTGCCCTTTACTGCCTGGTAAAGCTTATTGAAGACAATGAATGTATAGCAAATAACATGCTGGCTGGATGGTTGACATTGTGCCAGGTGCCAACACTCCTATCTGGTAGAATGCCTGGCTCACCTGCATCATCACTCTCTCCTCCCATTCTGCCCTCCTGTGCCCTCTGCTCCTTATCATCTCACTTCAGGTCATGTCCTGTGCCCACATTCCTCGTGTACTTCTTGAGCGTTCCAGTGTGCAAATCCTAATTGATGCAGTGGGTGGCACTGTGGAGCACACACACACACACACACACACACCACTGATTGGTCAGCTGTCACTGTGTGTGCCCCACATGTGTTAGTCACATACAGTCGGTGGTCAAGCAGGTGACATTAAAGGCTCCCAGCTTTGATCAGATGAGCCACCCTGCTGAGGTGCACTGTGCCTGCTACCAAAATGGACAATGCTGCCATCTGATGGTGATGCCCAGACCTGCACCTCCATGGCACTCACATTCATGAAGCCTGAATAAACAAGATAGATAGATAGATAGATAGATAGATAGATAGATAGATAGATAGATAGATAGATA
>JANRMT010062823.1:26365429-26400134 GCA_026402145.1 Polypterus bichir lapradei | reverse complement strand
ATCGAGCGGGTATTGTGAAGGGCACTATAAAGTATCGAGTGGGTATTGTGATAGACACTATAGAATATCGAGTGGGTATTGTGAAGGGCACTATAAAGTATCGAGTGGGTATTGTGATAGGCACTATAGAGTATCGTGTGCGTATTGTGAAGGGCACTATAGAGTATCGAGTGGGTATTATGAAGGGCACTATAGAGTATGGAGTGGGTATTATGAAGGGCACTATGAAGTATCGAGCGGGTATTGTGATAGGCACTATAGAGTATCGTGTGCGTATTGTTAAGGGCACTACACAGCCAATGCAGGTGACAGACAGCCAAGTCTGTCTGCGCTGGGCGCCCCCTGGTGGTCGCATTGCTGTGTATCGCTGCTGACTACTTGGTTTGTGAAAGGCGCTATACAGAGCACCCTCTGACTGCCTGTCTCACTGTCTGACTGTCTGTCTGTCCGCAGGTCCACTACCTAATGGTTCTCTCCGCCAACTGGGCCTACGTGAAGGACGCCTGCAGGATGCAGAAGTACGAGGACATCAAGTCCAAGGAGGAGCAGGAACTTCACGACATCCACTCGACCCGCTCCAAGGAGCGCCTCAACGCGTACACATAGAGCGCCCGCCGGCCTTGCCGCCTGTGCCCGGGGGTCGCCACGGAGGCACGACGCGGGCCAGCCACCCTGATGATGTACAGTATTTGAGGGCTCCCCTCGTCCCGTCCCTGTGTCTCGTCCTATGATTTTTCTTTTCTGACTCATTCCCCATCCCCCCCCCCCCCCGCCCCACCCCCCCACCCGCCTGTCCCGTGGCGCTTCCTCTGTCCCGGCGGGACGGACCTCCCCACGCAGACCGCGGACGTCAACGGTCGGCCAGGCCACCGGCTCGCTCCCTTTGGACACCCGGAGCGGCGGACCCCCGAGGACACCCCGCGATGTGGTCCCAGACACGTTCTGACCGACTGTATATAACGACGCGTGTGAGTGACCGGACGGGCGGACAGACGGGCGACTTCCTCGGCCTCGGCGGCCCTTGTCCGTCTGTCCGAGGACCCGCCCGGCCCCGTGTCCCCCGCTAGTGTTGTGAAGCCCCCATCTCGCTGTCGACCTCCTGTATTCGGTGAAGACGATGACGGTGACGATCTTCAGTAGTTGTTCCATGTGGCATGGTGACGCTCAGTTCAGTGCTCAGTGATCGTTTCACGACTCTTCCTCTTCCTGCTCCTCTTCCTCCTCCTCCTCCTCGTCCTTTTTTACACTTTGATCGGTGCGCTCGTCGGGCTCCAGGCTCGCTTCTCGTGTTTGATTTGTGTTTGTGCCCGGTCTTCCGTGGACCCTCGCCGTTTTGTATTCGCTAGGACCCCCGCGATGCCCCCCGTCTTTTGTACTTTTTCTCTCTCTCTCTCTCCCGCTTCGTAGTCGGCTGCTCGATCGCTCTGTTCTGTAAATACTCGTGCCAACTGCTTGACGGTGGAGTTTTGGACTTGCTTGCACAAATAAAGAGCACACGTGTCCTTGTTCACGCGCCTCTCGACTCCTTTGTGACACAGAAGCCCACCCTGGCTGGCCCGGCTCTCCTTGGTCATCAGCCTGCATGCCCTTTAAACAACGTCAAATAAATTCTGAAAAGGGCGAGGGGGATATATAGCGCCTTGCCGTCCCAGGTGCTTTACCTGTCCACTGTGGGCACAGAAGCAGTTGAAAATGCCAACCCAGCCTCCTCAGGGGCCACGCCGCCAGTTGGAGTGCCATCTGTGGTAAAGAAGCTCACGTGGGGGCGTCCGGAAAACCAGAAAAGTCGCCCTGAAAATGACGGACAGTCCTTGGGGCCACCTGACTTTGCGACACTGGGGCCGAGGCAGGGAGTGGAAAATGCTGGGAGGACTGCGATGGGCATCATGAAGGGTACCTCAGAGAGTCTGTCTCAACCCAGATGGTGCCAACTCTCCACTACTAGCTGAACATCCTACACTGTCACTGGCGGCCACCTCTGGGGCTGCTGCTACATTCAGGCCAGCAGGACGGGTGGCACTGCAGGTTGTGACGCTGGCTCTCGGCATTGGAGACCCGGGTTCAAGTCACTGTCTGTCTGCTGCTTGTATGTCTCCCCGTGTGCACTTGGGCTTCTTCCAGGGATGCTGGTAATGTGTGTGTGTGTGTGTGTGTGCATGTAACGTAGTCCTAGCACGACAGAGAATGGGCACTGCCAAGGATGGCACTTGGGGCTGATAGACAGTTGGCCTTCTAGACGCCTTGCCGAACAAGCGACAATGAAAAAGACCCCGGAAAGAGCAACAGTCACTGGCCAAACGAGGGGTCCGGTCAACGTAGTGACCAGCCGAACGAGACACAGGTGACAGCTAGGCTGGCCAGAGTGTCATTTTCCCACTCCACTTGTGATTCAAACATTTGCACCCCCCGGAGTTTTCTCTGTGCTGACAGATCGCGGCCCAGCATCATCATCATCATCATCATCATCATCATCATCATAATAATAATAAGAAGAAGAAGAAGAAGAAGAAGACGTTTTATTTATATAGCGCCTTTCCCATAACTTTATTAAATGATCAGCCTAAGTAAGTGACAGATGACGATCGGCTGGCATGTCCACTCCGATGGACTGGCCCGTGGTGACCGTGGTGGTGGTGAGCAGAGTCATTTCCGCTCGTTATTATTATTGCAAATCTTTCTTCCTCTGTGCGTCGACCTTTTAATTTGATTTTGGTGACCCGAATATGACATGGTGACATTTTGTAACCCCGATTTGAATTTCTTAATCAGAGAAAAAGACCAACGAGCTCCACAGCCCCGAAGGGTGGGGCGGCATGAGCAGAGAAGAGGCTCGGGTGTCCAATCACAGCGGCCCCTCTGCTCACGTCCCTCGTCAGGGTGCCGTGATGCCCACCACTTACCAGCTGTCCCTTCTGAAGTGGAGCGAACCGGCTGCCCACCGTCAGTGTCCCCCGAGCCTGTATCGTTGGTCCTTGTCCGCGCGCCAGTTAAAACCGAGCGGGCACCAAGCTCGAGGGACAAAGGGGCGGGGCATCTAACGAGCTCTGTCACCACTAAAAACACTGCATACCCTGTGAAGTGCCTTGATCATGGGAAAGGCGCTATATAAATAAAATGTATTGTTATTATTATTATTATTATTTTTAAAAACCCGAGGAGCCGCCGCCCCCGCCGCGATGAAGGCCACATCTCTCGTGTACAAAACGTTGTGTCCACAAGGGGGCGCCTTCGACACGCTGCACGGTTTCCTTCGCGCACTGCGAACTTCAATAGAGAGCGCGCCAATTACGGGGGACAGCAGAGGGCTCTGTAGAACTAATGTCACTGCACAGGGGTGGCTCTGCAGTGCTGAGGTGACCTCAGTTTAATCACGTCAAATAAGCAGGTTTGGAAGCTGTCACCTCCCGTGTTATATAGTGCCTTACCACAAATGCATTTGCACTGCCAGGACATCTGAATGCCCACCACTAGGCTGAAGCTAAGAACTCAGTTAGCCAGTGGTGGGTGACACTCGAATACACAGATGTCTGCATCGGTCCCCAAGCCACCCCTAACACTCAGTGTCTGCCCTTCTCAGTGCCACCTCATTTCATGGTTTTCACCCTTTACCGGAAATTATCTTCATGGGGGGCTCCTGATGGTCATTAGTGCACATCTAATGTCACCAGTCATATGCATTGTCCCTCTGCATTGTCCCCATCTGTGTGACATCATTGTCTCTGCTTTACACTCCTCTTCCTCTCTTCCATGACTCTCATATTAGCAGACATGGCAGACTACTGCCCTCAGTGTCCTCTCACCCTCTACCCAGGTGTTGGTGACAGCAGGCTGATGGCCTCAGGTGGCATTGCTGGATAAATAAGCCAGTTGAGTGATGGAAGGACATCTTTAATGTCACAAGACAGGTGACAAGGTGCAGGATGCGTTGTTGTTTGCTTGATAGTGTGCCGTGCCAGGGCAGATGCTAAATAAGATGAAGCTCTGCTGATCTCCTTCACTGTCCGAGTCCCACAGCTGGCAGTAGAAAATGTCTGCCCACTAGGGGGAACCCTGGCTGCTTTTTCTCTGTCCAGGCATTTTCTGAGGCTAACCCAGAAGCTCCAGGTGGCACGTCCAGTCCACCACTGTCCAGCATCTCCCAGTCCTGTCCATGTTATGAGCCCGAGTCCTCGTCTGCACAAGTGTCACACAGAGGTCCCCAGAGGTGGGAGGCAGTAGCACTAACTGGTGTGCCACCCTTACTGGTGGCATTCTTTAAGGAACATTCCTTATAATTTGACCTCCTCACACAAGCTACTGAGGCAACTCTCTGTGGACTGACAGCCTGCTGCTTGGCCACTAGGGGGCCACCTTGTGTTATGTGTGACAGCCCAGATATCATCACATGAGTGAGTGGCACAGGCAGACAGCTGGCATTCCACCTGAACTGGCTTACCAAATGAGATGGGCAGATGTCCTTGAACCCGTGTCCCGCCCACTTGCTCACCTCTCAAATGACAAGCACATGGCTGATTTTGGTCTGCTCGATGCCATCTTGACCTGTCTTCATCTGGCGTAGTCGGTCTGATCCTAGGCCTGGCATTTTGTTTGCGGCTCCTCTTCTGGCCTCTGGCGTTTCTGCCCACCTTTGGACTTGGGAGACTTTTGCTGAGTTTCTTTACATCTGCCTGTTCTTGTGCAGAACGTTCTGGAGGTCCACTTGGACCTCGGCCACTGTGCCCGCCCTTGCAGGAAGCCCACTGAACTCCCTCATCTGCCCTCTTGAGGCTGTGTTTGCTCGACCAGCTGGGAGTGGACTTCATCGCCATGCTGGCCACACCACTGACCATCGGCGCAAATTGAAACATGCGTGGGATCGGGCAGGTCAAGACAGGCTCAGGCCCCTCGTCTCGTCCCGCATGTGGTGTGGCGTCGCTGTGCGCCAACCGCCCGGGGCTTTTGACATCTTGTGGCACACATGGCGGCATCACATGACTGTCTGCTTGAGCGGCACTCGTGTCATGAACGCCTCTGACAGCCCGTTATTAAGCCGCACTCTGTCCTTAATGGCCTCTGAGACGCTGGGCTGTCGTGCGGCCCCCCAAGCTGCCAGCGTGCAGACCTGCGCCAAGTGAGCGGCTCATTAAACGTCTCCGCCGTCTTCGTTTCTCGCTTGACTGAAGTTGACGAGCGGCCGACTGGAATTGACGCTGCGCTCGATGGATTCAGTGGGGGGATGTGGGGGTCCCATCTGATGCCTCACTGAATCGAGCTTAATGCTATATAGCGCCTTGCACATCAAGACACACCCCCTCCATACCACGGCGGCAGCGATCGGGGTCTTTGATTTGCAGTCTCACGGAGGTCACCTCCACTGGCTCAGAGGAGCAGGGTGCCTGGCACCTCCTGGCACACACCCTTTTCGGTTCAAGGTGCCACTCATGCTCATGACAGATTCCACCTTTGGTTTCAGGCCCTGCTTGGCATCTTAAAAGCTTGTTTGTGATTTCAGACCCCTGACACCATCCTCTTCCATGAGGTCCTGGCACCAAGCGCCTGGGTGCAGCTACTGGACGGGTACCTGGGATTCAAGGAGGGCAGCATTCAGGAGAGGCGAGCCCTGCAAGTGCCTGCCGACCCTGCACCTCCCCCACTGCCTGATGAATTAAAGATGGCAGGCGGGCGGGCGGGCAGGCGAGCAGGCTGGCACGTTATTGGTGTTTACTGAGCTGCCACAAACACTCAGCGGGTCTCCCCACTGCGCCGGCGTTCCAGCAAATGGCCGCTAAATGTGCGTTGAATAATTTAAAGCGCAGCCCCTCTCCGTTTCTAGAATTTGATTCCGGTATTCCAGCTGTTACATTCGGGGACTCCTCAGGGTTCAACTGGCATGAAGGGATGCTGGGGCAGGGGGGTGATGTGCCCAGTCAGGAGCACCTCCTTCCATCCGTACGTCTGGTCAGGGACCCAAAAGTGCAAATACTCAGCCCTCCCATCGTGGCACCTTGGCAGTACCCTTGGGTGTCTACTGTCAAAGAGGAACCAAGGGCAGGTGACAGTGACAGGGACAGGGAGGGACTCAAAGGAAGCCTACGATGGCTGACAGCTCCAGGGCACGAGTTCAAACGCCCCTGACGGCTTGGCACAGACCTCAATGGGCACTCCTCAAATGTCAGTTCAAGGGGCCGCCTCACCTGCAGGTCACATAAAGCCCCTTTTGTTTGCTGAGTTCTTGTGGTCACTACAATAGCAAAAGGGACGGAGCAGAAAGGAGGAGCACAGGGATGCCCAAAGTGGCTCTCTGTGTGGTCATTTTGTCCACTCACTTTCAAAAAAGCCTCACGCCATGGCTGGCACGTTTATTCATTCTGTTGATGCGGGTGGTGTCCTCTCTGCCCTACATTGGCATCACGTGCAGCCCATCGATGTCACTCCATTCTGTTTAGGCAGAGGTGCCCATAAACCTGCTGCCCATCAAGCTCTATTTTCATTTTTGACAATGCCCTTTGAGGTGCTCTGAAGCAAAAGCCCCCATCTGTTATGCCATGCAGAGGATGGGCAGACGCACACTTCTGTGGTGCCCTCATACTGTATTACAGGATTTGCCAGCTCATGCCTAGTGTTGGCCGAGGTGCCATTTTTGGGCACCACATATATAGTTTGTTGTTAGCGGTGCCCATTCACACAATTAGCCCTGGGCAGGCATGACGTCTGAAAACTGGAAGGTGGGACTGAGGGGACGTGCTTATGGCACATTGTGACCAACGCTATGGCACATCCCGATAGCCAGGAGAGCACCCTTATAGTGTGGGGGTCTCCATGCCTGCCATGAAGTCGGACCACCCTTTTTACTTTGTCATCCATGTCCTTGTGCCTTGGACAATGGCCAGATGGGACGAGTGTGTTTTGAGGGGACAGACAGGTGAGCTGGAGCAGCAGGCCCACACGTGTCTCAGACGTGGCGTCGTCCACATCAGATGATGGAGTTCCTGGGATCCTTGGCAGGATGGACCACCTCAAGATTGTCCTCAGGGCAGAGATCTAGCAGTCTGGAGAGAAGCCAAAGGCACAAGGAGTGGCAGCCTGGGCACAGGCTGCTGGGGTGAAACTGCCTTCCAATATGGTGTCCTGCAGCAGAGATTGAGTTGCCTCCATTAGCCCTGCATGACGAAGGGGCATCACATCCATCCAGACGGGTCCTGGACCACATGGGGAGTACGACGTGTCTCTTTGCCCCTGGTGTGGCACTGATAGGTGGGTAACCCCGAGCCTAGGAGTTTACCAAATCACTGGACAAACACCTTGCATGGACGGCATAGCCCAGAATAGTCAGACCAACATGGAGAGCAATGCCATTGTGAATGCCAAGTGAGCTTTCGAGCTTCTGTCCATGATGCGGTAAACAATGATGAGCAAAGGGGCAGCTGTGGCAAGAAGTGGGGCACCTGGAAATGCCAGCCCACTCCGTGCTTCAGACAGTCAGCAGCCTTTGGAGACACAGTCAGGAGAACTTTCCAGGAAATGGTCGGTAGTCTAAAGTCACGGTCATTAGAAGGGTCATTGTCACACTAGGGGGGCCACCTGGCCCTTGACAGCCACCATTTAGTAAAGTGGAAGGTCATTTCTTGACAAGCACCGCATCAGTGGTCTCTGTGTCCCATCTGTGGAGTAACCCGACCCCTGCTAGGCAGCTGCCCACACTGGCACCCTAACTGGGCACAGCCAGGCTGTCAAGAAGGGCACTTGGGTGTGGATAACATACAAGGTCAGGAGGCAGCAATGCCACGGTCACCTGGCACGTGTCTAATGTGTCCAGTGAGCCCACTGCATCATAACAGCTCAACGCTCAAAATGGCGGCCATCATGACTTTCGTATTACGGGTTTCTTTTACGATATAAAAATATCGTCGTCTCTGGGATGGCATGGTGGTGCCATTTCGCTGTGGTTCTTTCTGACTGACTGGCACCAGCATGTCCCTTCTTTGATGGCTCCATCCATCTTCTTTATGGTTATAGTGCCTGCTGCCAGTCACATGGCGTCTTTATGACGGTGGCTCAGCAGGTTTGGAATGACAACTCGGGGCAGTGACACCAAGAACTAGCTTCCATTAGCTGGCACCGCAAGCTTTGTCTTTGCTCCTTGACTCTGCCAATCAGTGATTTAGGAGGACCACGACCTAAACATTCAGGGAGAGCTAAAGAAGGGCGCGGGGAGCCACCAAAGGCCCTGGCGCAAAGCAAAACGCCTTCAATTCCTGAATTCAGTTCACTAAATAAAGAAAAATCACACAAAGCCAACAAACGTGAGAGAATTTCAAACAAAGAAATGAAACGCATGGCGTCAACTTCAGAAAATGAAGAGCAAAAAAGAGCCACAGGGCCAGAGAGAGAGGCCATCGGGTCACAGCTGAGGGCCGGTGACACGTAACAAAGTCCGAGCTGAGCAGGTCCTCATGCCCGCCAGACCCCCGGTGGTCTTGTTTGCTCCTTTAAGGTCTTCTGCTCCTCTCAGTTTCTCACCCTCAGTCTCTGTCACCTGTGCTTGTCAGCCAACGTCCCAAAGCTGAAAAACAAAACGGATCGATGGGTGACGTCACCAGCTCAACATCAAATGAAGAAAGGGGGCGGCGCCTTCTTGATGCCAGTTTGACAAATGGCCCACTGCCAAGACGAAGCGCAGAAGACGTGTGGCGTAGTCGGCAGGACGTAAACTTTGGAATGTCACTGCCACAAGTGGGATGATTTGATGGCTCCAAAGAGGCTCAGCCTGGCAGCTCGAAAGCCACAATGCCAGCTTCTGTCCTTCACGGGCCCAACGAAAAGGAGGAAGAGTTCAATAATCAGTGAAGGGAGAGAGGAAAAGCACAACACCTCTGGCCCACAGCTACCAACACCAAGTCGCTTTAATAATTAAAGATTTACGAAGACAACAAAGAGCGAAATCGATTCGAGAACAATCGTGAGCCCCCCAAGAGGAACCCGAAGAAGAGGACCCTCAAGCAACAAAGGAGTCCATCAAAACCAAAAACAGGCGAAGGGTCTGCAGTGAGTGGGGGCGGGGCCATGGTGGTGACATAACATGAGGAACAAAGTGACAAATGGGACACGAACGAGCACAAGAGTAGTCATAAATAAAGAAAAAAGAGGAATGAAACAAGCCCACCACAACAAGAGCCCATTCAGCTCTAGTGCTGAGTTCACCCGGGGGTCTTCATCCTTGTGCCACGCAATTTATCCACCTCCAGTACATGAAACTGTCAGGAATCCAGTGACCTATTGGGGGGGGGGGTCTGCAAGGGTGGGTGACCAGTAGTGACATCAGGCTGGCAATTAAAGCAAGAGCCGCCAATCCCCCCCCCCCCCCCCGTGAAGTCCGTGGGCACCATCAGAAGTTCAACGAATCCCAGAGGAGCCGCGCAGCACAGCACAGCAGAGATTTATGCCTTTAATAAGTAGAGCGGGCGGTAAATCGACTTTATAGCGACATCGGGGGGCTTGCAGAGGCTCTCACATTCACGCCGAGTGGCATTTCCATGCCGTGTCACACATATTTATGAAGATGTGTCATGTGACCACACCATCCAATCCGCAACAAGAGCAAGACCTCGAGTCTGCCCTGCTTCCCACCTGGAATGTGCCACCCAGCTTTTACTGCAGATGAATGGCGCAGTCAGACCACTGGGTGTGGTGGTCCTGAGGTCCGCTCAACTTCCAGGGAACATTTGACTTCAGTGTCCTGGCACTCTGTCACCATCACACGTATCACCTCATTGGCACCTTGCTGGAGTGACCTGTGCTTGTTTTACTGTCCCGCTCGGTTCAGGCCTGAGGGGTGAGAGGGGGGCCACAGGCCCAGACACTCCAAAAAAAAACAAAAAGGACATTCATCATCAGATTTGAGCTTCTGCAAGTGACAAAACTACAAAAGAAGGGCAGCGTGGCACCAAGGAGGAAAAGCAAAGTGTCACAGCTGGCGACCTCATAGGACCCCAAGGGGGACAGTGGGGCCGAGAGCAGGCGGGATGAGGGAGCAGAGAGGTTAGGAGCGGGCACTGAAACAGCGCATTGCCACGCCCACCACATGACAAACCAACTCAGGGTCCCAGATGAGGACCCGAGTGCAGCCATGCAATGGGTGGCACCTCAGCACCACACTAGTTCAGATAGAGTGGAACCAGTGGGAGGGAAGCTGGCAGGCAAATAAATAATTCAAACCAGAGCTCACCTCGGCCCGTGGGTCACCAGCTGGCCATTCGGTGGATGGGAATGATGGCCATCTGGCACCAGCATGGGCCAAACTCAGCGGTGGCCTGGTCAGTGGCCTCTCTGAAGCCGCACACCATTGCCTTGTCCTTGTTGCTCCCTGCTTTATATAGCGCCTCTCATGGCTTCAATTCCCTCACTTCCAAAACACTCCCAGCTTCACTGGGTGCAAGGCAGGGAACGGGGCATCATGCCAGCTCACTGAAGGGCACCCTCACCCAGTCAAGTTCTTCATGTGACTGATGACTGTGAGGCCCCACCATGGATACAGGCAGGACATGCAAAGTGGCAAAGGCCAGGAATGGCACCCAAGGCCCTGGAGCTGCGTGGGTGACACAGGTGACAAAACTTCAATGAAAAGCCAACCAAAAATGCCATGCTGACGTTGCAGAGTGCCCTTCACCCTTTAGAGCTCCATGGGGCAGGAGACAAATGATAATTTTCTTTATCTGTATTGTGGACCCTTTATGGTGCTACTGTCCCGGGGGGTTTCAGCTGCCATCGGACCCCCAGATTTCCAAGTCTTTGTGCTGCTCACCGATCTCCAATTCTCTCGCTTATTTGGCCTGACTGGGCACATAAATGGACATGGAGACCCTGAGGCGCCTGGTGAGGCATCTGTCTGGACAGCTTGGGGACGCGTAGCTGTGACATGAACCAACAAGCGGGCTTTATATAGCGCCTATCTATCACAAACACAAAGTGCCAGCCCTGTTATTTTAAAAAGTGCCCAGGACACTTTTGGGGTGGGATTTGAACCCGTAGCCTCATGGTGTGCAGTCCACAACCTGAGCCACACAGCACAAGTGCAGTGCCCATATTCTTCCTCTCCAACTCATCATAGTGCCACTTACCTGTGGGCATCCTGACCTCCTTCTTCCAATTCATTTCATGTAATTGTCTGTGCCTGGGCACAGCAGGCTTTTTCCATGCCATCCCACCCTTAGTTTGATGTCATCTTGCCTTGCCACCTCAGCCCAACTTCTCTGCTTCAGAATGAGGTGCTGGTGAAGAAATCAGTCAGGAGTGATGAATGCACATATGGGCACACTGGCATGGTGCCACTTCTGTGCAGGTGGAGTGCAGTCCACTGCCACCCGCCATCAGGCCCACTAAGGACAAGTAGAAAGGAAAGAGGAGACACAGAGGAGAGAAAGAAACACGACAGGGTCCTCTGCCCACAAGGTGGCACTCACAACACTGTCTTAAATACGAAGGGATCTGCAGAGGGAAATGTGCCCCCTAAAGGCATCAAATGAACGACAGCACCTCCCCTTCCCAAGAGGAACACCCAATGCCATCCACGCCTAGTGCCCTGCCTCACTACATGTTCAATGGCACTGGCATGGAAATGTGCCAGGGCTTAGGGGGCGTTATAAAGAGTTGACGAAATGCACCGTGAGCGCCATCTGTACAGGCAGCTTCAGTGACTTGACGCTCCTGTCATTTTGTATAGCGCCTTCATGGTGAACTGCACTGGAGATGCCAGTAGGATTAGGTGACCAACTTCTTTTATATAGCGCCTTTCAGAAAGAGCTTTAGGTTTTAGTGCAACGCACCTCAAAAGCAGGTGAAACAAACACAACAGCCGCTAGGTGGCGCTCTCGGTGTCAGCTGTGTCACTTTCAGAAAATGAGCAGCAGCGACGTCACACGGCAAGGTCACTGCTGCTGTCTGCTTAATGGCGGGGCAGGCCAGGCGCATCTCCTAAAGGCGCTCGAGCGGAAAAAGACGAGAAATCGATGGGAGCCACCAGGCTGAAGGACAGCGCAGGAGGAGGACGACAAGCCACCGCTGCAAGGTCAGGCCAATGAAGCGCAACTGCCACTTATGAATCCATCCCACCAGATTGTGTCATATAGCGCCTTTCACAACAAGCGATGAGGACGTGGCCCACAGATGGCCAGGCAGAGCGCCGTGTCCTTGAAGTCACAGGACTGTCACAGGAGACGTGGCCAACCTCAGACAGGCCTGGAGGTGACGTCAGAAGAGTCGAGATGAACGTAGATGAGGTGAGTGCGGCCCACCTGAGCGTCGTGGGCTCAATGAGCGGTGACCAGTGACCAGTGTGGCACCTCAATGAACCGAAAGCCAAGCAACTTGAAACTGATGCCCCTGAGAGGAGTGGGGGAGATAAACCTGGGGGTCCACAAAGTCAGGTACAGGGACAGTCCTGGTGACCTCGGCCACCAGCCATGAAGTTCAGTGAACGTTCAGTGCGCTGCTGAGCACTCGTGTGACCTGCTCCTGATGTTGTACCTCTTCCTCTTCCTCATCTTTTTCTTCTCTGTCCATCGTTCTAACCAGCTTATCTAGGGCATCGTTGTGGGGCACCTGGAGGTCATGCCAGCAATCATCAGGCACAAGGCAGGGACAACACCTGGACAGGACCCCAGTCCATCTCAGGGTGACCGCCAGCCCGCCTAACCTGCTTGTCTTTTGGACTGTGGAAGGAAACCAGTGCCAACGGAGGAATGCCATGCTAACCTGGCAGAACATGCAAGTGTCACACATGGGCTAGGAACCTGAGGATTCCTCTTGAGGCTTCACCTTACCTGCTGGTGAGGTCCTTACAAGTATGGGGGGGTCCTGGTTTACTGAATCATCTTAAAGTGACACAAAGTGCCACCACACCCTTGGCATTTGAGACCCTACCACAGCTGGATTGTTGTTCAACCCTGGGGGTCTTTGATTTTGAATTGCAACCCTCCAAACAGGGCTGAGCACTGAGAGCCCGTCAGTGAGCCCCCACTGTCACCTGTCAGCTTTTATTGGGGTCTTCTCGCAGGGTCTGCTAGTCGGTTTGTGTGACGGGAGACTCTTGTCTTGTCATTTGTGTCACCACTGATTTGTGTGCTTGTGGGTCACCAGTGTCACCGTGTAGTGTACTTCATAACTGTGACTGCACCCCTGTCACCCCTGCTCGTCACTCAACACCACACATTTATGTCTGGCAGCCCACCGACAGGACCGCCTGCTTTCCTCCTGGGATTCACCTTTGGATTCCGAGACTCCCAGTATCTCTGGTGTCTTTGCAACGGACTGGTGGGCTTGGGGGTCTTCTTCACCGCTCTCTGTATCTGTGTGAAAGTGGAACACTCCTGGGAGGACATTCTGTTATCTGAAGAGCCGGCCGTTGGTGGACCTCGTCAGCGTCAGCCTCACATTGACTGGCACTTGAAACAACGCTGGAGCAGAAGACCACCAGGGGAAGAGGAGGACCTACCCCTCAAAATGAAAAGACCCCACAAGATTAAAGAGCCACTCGATGGCCGAGGTAAGCAGAATTGGGGTCTCTCATTGGGCCTGGGTCTGTCGAGCGCCATCCACAAAGCTGCTGAAAAGTGAAAGCGGGCATGCTGCCACGACACTTAAAGTCCCCCATCTTCATTATTCGATGTTCCTGTTCCTCACCCGTATTCCCCAACAATCAGCTCTGATTAAGTAGACGTGAGGTTGGGTGGCTCGTCAACTCTGATGTCCGACTAAGACGGGGGTCTCCTCGTCAGGACATACAGACTCCTGTCTCTTTAAGGGAGTCGCCTCTGATGCCAGATTTTGCCCTGGAGACCAATAACGTGCCATCTGCCAGTTGGGCACAACACCTTCGCTTGATCCATCTCTCTGTCTCTTATATAGCGCCTTTCCTACATACTGCGAGTATCACTGATTGGGTGGGCGTCTTTGTCTTTGCCCCTCTGTCGATGAAGCATTGGTGCTTTCGAGGGTCTTCGTTCAGTCTGTCTCCTGAAGACCCTTAAGTTCTGGTCACCGATGTGGCGGGCACTGCCCAGTACGATTAGTTCCCAGCGTCCCCAGATGGCGTTAATGTTACGGTGCCTCCTCGAAACTCTCCTGATGTGGGGGTCCTCAAGCTTTACGTGACGGAATGCCGTGCACGGATTCGGTAGCCCGAGAGCCGCTCTTCTTGGCCTTCCAGTTCATGGACGCTCAACCATTAAATGAAATTAAAAATACACCTTTATTGGGGGGCGGGGGTCTAATAATAAAATACAAAATTAACAAAAAAGAACTCGCTGGGGGGCTTAAAAAGCGGGCAGCCCCAAGATGGACAGCAGCCTCAGCCCGACTCGCTCGATCGTGTAACGGCAACGCATGAAGAGTCACATTAACGTATGCCTGACCCCCCCCCACCTCCGTCACGCAGGAGACCCCCTCGTGGCTCTGCCTCTGCGGGGGCGGGCACACAACTCCACGGACTGCCCGTCAAAGGGCGCTTCACCAGCCGCGCTTTCCTCCGTCGGATTTCGTTCTTTTCAAAGGCGCCCCTCGCAGCCCCCCGCTCTCTAGCCGCTCGTCTGGTGGTCGTGCAGGGCTGCAGGACTCAACGGGGCTCGGGACGCCGGAACTGTTCTTGGTGCTGACGGCGGCTGCTCACCGAACTGCCGGGATTTCTCCTTCTGCTCGGGGTATAAAAAGAAAAGAAAAATGTCTCCGTAAGAAGTCGCGAAAATGACGGGGAGAGGAACGAAGTCCGCGAGCGCCTGGAGCGCCGGCCTGTGGGGAGCGCTGCTCTGGATAAGGTATGGCACCGGCACCGGCACCGACACCGGGGCGCAGGGCACCGCCAGCCCCTCCGCTCTCACCTCTAGCGCGAGAAAAGTTAGCACTTGAGACGAAGCTAAGCGACCCGGCGCGCGAGTCCCGCTACCCTGGGGGAGTTAGTTCGGGCAGAATCAAAACGAAAGACATCTTAGACGGGGACACCGAGGGCACCGGGGGCACCGGGGGCACCGGGGACACTCCGAGACCCGCAACGCTGGCGGGCAGGCAGGCAGGCGCGCGTGAACTCGGCGGCTCGGGCATCGCCATGGCGCGGAGCTTTAAAGAGCTGGCAAAGTTCAGTGGGCTTCGGGTGTGAAGTGTGCGGGACCTTAGGGGTTGGGGGTCTGCCTTCTGCCGAGAGCTCTGATGGGGGTCTGATGTCTAATGAGGCTGCTAAGAGCCGAGGGTCGCGGGGGCAGCTGCGAGGAACACAAATGAGCGAAGCCACTGCAGAATAAAAGAGCCGTTAGGAGGAAGAAGGGGCTGGCGGGACGAGGGGGCGCGCGGGCGACCACTGCCTGTCTGTCGTATTTATCAGTCATATAGTGCCTTTGATATCACTCGGGTGCATCGTGTCATATAGCGCCTTTCTCTTTCTTTCTTTCTTTCTTTCTTTCTTTCTTTCTTTCTTTCTTTCTTTCTGTCTGGCTGTCTGTCGCCCCCAACTGCTTCTACGAGCAGACCAAGCCTGCAGACCCCCCCCACCATACTCATTCACGTCTCAAATCCCCCCGCTGTAAACGCTGTCAATTTTACTGGCCGCTCGTTAAGCCCCCTCAGATGGACAGCCCAGCGGCGGTGGTCTCTCCTCGCACAAGTGAAGGGCTCCCCCCGGGTGGTCACACAGGGTCGCGTGTCCCTGGGCTGACGGGGGGGGGGCTCCCATCAGCCCACATCAGCATATGGAGAGGCCGCCGAGCGCCTGTCACCGGGAATAAGCAGCGCGCGGCTTGATGTCCCCATCAGCCCTTTTCTTGTGGCCTTCGTGGCGTTTGGTGGTCGATGGAGAGCGCGGCTCGCCCCGCTGAGGACCACACGTTTTAATTGAATTAAATGGAGAACGCCGCACGTGTAATTAATGGTGTGCCGGTGACAGAGGTGTCCCCAGAGGGACAGCGACCTCCTGTCAAGACGTTTGATGATCCAGACGCACACGCCGCGGTCATCTGCTCAGGCGCAACCCCCCAAGGGGGACAGCGGCCGTGTCAAGCGGAACTAACTTTAGGATGGAGCCATGCCAGGAACAAACTGTCCTCGCTGTCACCGTCATCCCAGGGCTCTCGGCTTACCTGCTCTGTTCGGAGTCACGGCGATGACGTCATCGCTTCATCGGGCCACTTAACGTCAAAGTCACCGGGAGACGCAAACGGAGGACACGTAGGAGTCCCCGAATTCTACAGCAGCGGCGCGAGGAGAACATCAATCAGGGGGTCGGCCAGGTGTGACGTCAGCCTCCGAGCAGAGGGGACGGACAAAGAAATCAGCGGCCGTGGGGGGCTTGGGGGTCGAGCAGAGGAGAACAGACGCGCTGTAAGAGGAGTCCGCACTCCACAAGGGTGACACCAGCGACAGGTTCATGGCCACTCGGAGACCACCGAGTCAAGCCAGCCACGAGCAACGGGCCCCCCAGCAGGGTTTCAGTAAAAGCCCACAAGCCACTCGCTGAAGTTGGCAGGCTGAGATGAGACGGGTGACTCGGTGAAAGTGGCAGCGGTGCCAAGTGTCTCACAAAGCCTGTCCAGACAAAACGAGGATGAGAGAAGATAATGGGACATGAAAAGCCGCTGGCAGCGCTGACAGAACTACAAGATGGAGTGGAGCGGCCAAGAGGCTGGCATTTCTTACATTGGCACTGCAGCGGGGGGGATTTGTCTGTCTCGAAGGCCGTATTTATGATGTGCCCCTTTAGAAGGGCGAGAATTGAAAATGTGACCGGTGGTGCCCCTCTTAGCTGTACTGGTCAAGTCTGACTAATCGCTTGCCGTCCCCCATTCCCCTCAGCGCACTTCACATCTCCAGGGTCTCCGCATTATCAGGTGCGGGGCAGGAGCCCACACACTTGGGCACCTCCTGACTTGGGCATCCTAACGGAGGAAGCTGGCCACGCAAACACGGGCTGAGGGACATTGAGCTGGGCGGCCCTGAGTTGGGGGAACTAAGCACTGAGTCACCGTGCCACCTTTTACATTTCTAAACTGCAGAGGGCAGACAAACACGTGGTGAGGCATGGGGGCATGTCGAGAGGGGGGCAAGGAGACCAGCCCACAGCATTTGAGTACATCAGGCCCGTGGAGACTGCCAACATGGCAGAGTTACTGGGAGTGGCAGCAAAGGACCAGGGTCAAGGCGGGCTGGCGCCTGCGATACATCCACTCAGACCCACGTCCTGCCCGCTGACCCCAAGCCCTAGCATCACACGGTCACGGGGTCTTGTGTGGCACATGACGTGATCGGCCCCCTTTCAGCTCCTTCGTTTTCTCTGCCCCGTTTCATTTGGCCACATCAATGGCCAAGCCTGGCAGCTCACTCTTCGTGGCATCCTTCACATTTTCTGTGCCATGTCACCTTACCGAAAGATGTGGTTGTTGTCCCCTGTGGCGCTCCTGCCCCCGTCTCACACTCATGTCAGCTCATTCAAGCGTGGCGGCCTGAGACGCCACCGAGAGGCCTGAGTAGGCAAAGTCACATGCCTGCCACTCGTCCAGCGTGCCCACAGCCCCAAACGTTTATGTGAGTGAAGTCACCCTGCAAATCACAAGCGACTGAGGACCTCTCAGACCACACTCGTTAATGCCAGTTCAGCTCCAATGACATGGGCACTACTCTGTATAGTGCCTTTCATCCTGGTGATGAGGCGGGGGGGGGGGGCTCTCTGACAAACAAGGACAGCCCCCTCTAGCTGCCTTGTACACAGTGACCCTCGAGGACAAAAAGCCAATACCCCATGTGTGTGGCATGAAGCTCAAGGGCTCTCTCAGGTTGTTGACCCTCCAATAAAGTGCAGCCACCCATTTTGTGAGCCTCCTCGGCTCTGTTAATTGTCTTGATGTCCTCCTTTGCCCACTTAATGCCACTTCTCTACCCCTCAGATTGGAAGGCCAGCGGGGTTTATGGGTGCCAGTGGGACCACATCTGACTTTGTCTCTGCTAACTGACTGTAATCCCCGTGCCACCCTGTCTGAGTTATGCCGCTGATTGGGCACCATGTGGGTCACTATGTCAGACCTCCTGTGCCACCCAATCTCAGCTGAAGCCAGGCCCAGCATCATACAGCACCTTTACTTAGACTGGCACTACAGCTGGAACTTACAGCCAAATGTGTGCTTGACTGGCAGGGGGCCACGCTGAGCATAGTTCACCAGGGGGGCTGCGGGTCAGCGCAGCGATCCTCGCAATGGCCTGAGCCTGGCATTCTGGTAACGGTGATGCCAAAAGGGAGAGGAGTGTCAATCTCCAGGCCACCTCCATCGGTTTGTTTGTTGCCATTTGTGTGCCTACCATGATGCGGGTCACTCATGAGAGGCAGGCTGAGGGACTGTCCTGTGAATTTGCTGGGCTGGCAGTCCACATTGGTCCTTGGACATTTACACACTGGTGTACCCATGAAGGTCCCACTTTCACATTCTGGTCTATTTCTTATCCTTTGTGATGCCACCAAGACAGCCCAGTAGCGAGATGGCCAAATGCCAGTCATGTTGTCATTCTTTGAGGGGCCGCCTGAGCACAGGCCATGCAGATGAGCATCATGGGGTTTAATGAGACCCGACTGGACACCTTGGCATCAGCACTCAGTTGTCCTTTCCTTTATAGTGACTTTCACAGCACATGGCAACAAGTCAAAAAGTAGAAATGGGGGCCGCCCTTAGCACCCACCTGCTTCCCCTTCAGATGCCAGTTCAGATGCCAACATGGACATTTCTTCACCCTTTGTATCGTGAACCCTGCACAAGTGGAGTCAGGTGTCAGAAAGCACCATACAGAAAAGAGTGCCAATTCAGAACGACAAGGTGCCAAAAATGCCAGGGGAACACGAGCTGGCAGGGCAGTGGAGGAGGCTCAGAGGATTCGAGGCTGAAGTGACCTGTTCAGTCATCCGAGATTTCTGCATTGTGGAATCAGGGGGCACCACAGAGTGAAGTGTGCCATTCAACACCATCATTGACTCACTGCTGCCACTTGCAGGGCTCTGCCAGGTGACAGGCATACTGGCTAGCTGGGGCACAGTCAGGCTGTCAGATGGTCATCTATCAAAGGCCACTTATCATTTGAACCCGTGTCTCATTTGAAGGGTAGCAGAGCAAACACCAGCCTGGCACAGACATTGGCACAGACTGCAGTGCAATGCCTAGGCCACTGGATGGGGCCACCAAAATGGAGATGACGCCCATGCGTGCAGTCCCTTTGGGTGTCGGGGGCACTGTGGGGTCTTAATTCAGCCTTACCTGCGTCTGCTCTTCTATCCCTACTTTGCACTCGCCCTGCGGGTGAGTGGGCACTGCCCCATCCTGGGTGTCTCACCAAGTGACCAAATGGCCTCCCCGGCTCGCTAATGGGAGGTGTGCTGAGGACCCTCCTTCTGCCTGGCTGACCTGGCGCTGCTGTCCCCCTTTCACCGTTAACCCTTTCCTTGCCCCGACCCTTCACGCCAACTCCAGCATGTCTGCAGCACATCAGGTCACCTGCCAATAAGCCAATGGCCGCTGCGGCCGATCTGTCAAGCTGCCCCCCCCACCCCCAGCTCCCATTAGGGCCCTCGACCTCACGCTGACCCCTTGGTAATGGCGTTTGGTGGGGCGGGGGAGAGCACAGCCATCAGTCACGCGACCCCACATGACCCAGCATGGACACGGGCACCCAGCGCCATCTGCTGGCCGCTTGACAACATTTGGCACTGAGAGCTGCGCTTTGATGGTGGGATTTAAAAGGGCGCAGGTCAAAATGAAAATGTCACTATTCGAGGCTGAGCGGGTGTCCCTGGTCCTTGGTGTGTGGGTGGCATTGTGGCAAGTCTCTGTCTGTCTGCAGCTGGTGTGCTCTCCCTGTGAGCTCCACGAATCCGTGCTAGGGGTGGACATGCCAGGCAGTGCAGCTGAATGTTGCCCCTCAAGCTGCCAGTCCAAACCTCACCGGTCTCACCCTGAGCAGCAAGCCCACCAGCCTGGAGAAAGCAGACGTGTAGACCATTGAACTGTGGCTCAGTTCCAGTGTGGCACCCTGGGGGACTGGGGCAGGAAACAAAGGAGCTTTACAACTTAAAGATGGCTGGTTTGGCAAGTGGGTGCCAATGTGATTAGCACTACCACTTCACAGACCCGCCAGCCCACGCCTGGTCAGCGCCCGGGTGGTCTCCCTGTTGTGTCCCCACAGACGCCTGTGGTAGACTAACTGGCCCAGTGACAGACTGGCATCCCTTCCAGAGCTGCTTTCTGCCATGTGCTGGGTTTGAGTGCGAATGCCATGCAGTGTTCAGTCCCATTTGGTTGTATGTGGCAGTGCGGTGGGCAGGGGTTGGTTCAGATACCATATGTGACCAGGTGGGCTCCAGCTCCCCGTGACTCCCATTAGGATTGGGCAGGTGTGATCAGAGACAATGGATGGGCACTTGGATTTGAACGATGTGAGCCTGCGTGGGTGAAGTGGCACCCATTGTGACCTCTGTCTCTCCATATATAGTGCCCCTTCCCAGTCCAAGTACCAGTCCTAGTGCCCCCATGTCGCCTCCTGTAAACCCCTACTGGGGCAGGTGGGACTGAGACAGAGACGAGGACAGAAAGGCGCTACAAAAGAAGTGGAACATGAAAGGCCCAGGTGTGACATTTTGGTTTTGGGCTGAGTGACGTGAGGTCACCGGTGCTCGTCTTTTCCTGTCCTCGTGAGAGCTGTGCCCACTCATTCCACTTGCTCTGTTCTCACTTTGGTGGTGGGCACCTGAGCCTCCTCATTTCAAAGGGCACAGGTTTGTACACATGGTGGCGCCCTCACCCCTGAGAAGTCACCCAAATGTTTCCACTTGTCACGTGAGCTTAGGCAAGCAGGACAGTCGGCTGGTGTCCAGGTGTCACCCAGGCTGCCAGAACTGCCATTTTGCCCCAGGACAGGCTGCCATGATATCAAGTGGCTCTGTGCATTCAGTTTAGGGCACAGGCTGGCATCCTCAAACTCACCGGCCATTCAGATAGGCGGGACACAAGCCTGGACTGGCACACCCATCCAATTGGGCCCCTCAGTGGCAGGGGTCTGGTGATGGGGATCCTATCGGTAGTGCAGAAGAACAAAGCTGACATCTGTGGATGACTTCACATGAGATGGCAGTGCCAATCCCCGACTGCTCCCCTCCGCTGGCATCAAGCTGAAACACCTCCCCATGCCCATGGCGCTTAGTGATGGGGCACAAGCGCAAGACTTTTTTACATTTTTTCGCAACGTGGATACCTGGCACAGTGTGGTGAACTCAGAGAGTGGCACTTAGATGCCCTTTTCAATGAATTATGCATGTGTGCCCAGGCAGGATGGCATTTGGCTTTAAGATGGGCACACGCAGGTGAGGAATCCTGGGCAAAGACTTGTGGATGTGGGGGAAGGGTGACGAGGCATGATGCCCACCGCTGACCCCGCTTGCCCCTGCCTCTCGCGCTCTTCCTGCCCATAAGCTTGTGTTTTAATTCCTTCTGCCGTGTGCCTTCGCTCCTACCCGCTGCTTGCTCTGGTGATTTTATTTGGCGAGGCAGTTTTATTATGGCGCCCAAGGCGCTCTTGTTGTCGGTGCCCGTTGTGTCTGCCCAGCCGTTCCTGTGCTGGAGCTGCTGCTTTGCATTAATCTCACTTGGTCGTCCACTCCTGCTGCCTGTCCTGTCGTGCTTCATGCCCTGTTAGCCTCCGTCGTGCCCTGCGCTCACAAGGACGATGTGTGGAGATACCCAGTTGGGGGGGGGGTCATAGGTGGCAGGATGAAGCTGGCACAGGGTGCGGGGCACATGACCTCATCTGGCCCAGTCACCAATGCAGACTGACAGTGCTCTCCTCTGAAGGTGGGTGGCAAGCAGGGCAGTCTTCTGAGGGAGAATGGGCACCAAGGGTGGCATTTACAGGAGGACTGAAATGGGACGTGGTGACCACGCAGTGAACGTGCACTGCAGCTGTCAGATTGCACACCCTGAGCCACTGGCACTGCGTGTGCATGGAGTCTGGACTGGCACATTCAGATGGTATTTTGTTCGTTGCTTTTTATCATTTTATTATTTTCTCATTTTAGAGGAAGATGAGCTTCTGGAGGATTTGCATATTGAATCTCATTATACCACACAATGACAACAAAGGAAGTCGATTCAATTCCTCGTATTTACCGATGATGATGATGATGACGATGATGACGACTGCCTTCCAAGTCGGTTTCGATTTCCAAGCGCCGTGTGCCGTTAGAATGCTGGGATGTGCACTTAAAGTACGTAGATCACATGATCCCGACGTTGTGAACTTCATTTAAGTAACGTATACTCTCGCGGTGGCACAGCGGCAGCGATGAGCTGGTGCCCTGTCCAGAGCCCGGTCCTGCCTGGCGCTGTATGCCTGCTGGGACATTTTGGAGAATCGCGTTGTAAGCGTACAGCTGGTTTGACGTTTGGTTACGTGGCAGGAGTCGGGGGTTTGGTACATTTGAGCGACGCACTCCGGTGGCACTGAATGACTTCATCGAGGGTCGCGCAGCAGGAACGATCCCTGGACGGGGGGCGACCCCCCACCGGCTTTAATTCATCTCATCATGCACATGATATCACATGTACGTCATGAATGTCACGTGTTCTGGGTGGTGATCAGTGCCCGGGCGCTCCTGTTGGCATAAGAATCACGCAGCGATTGACACGCGCAGGACCCGCACGATACATTTAGAAACTCGACGATCAGGTGACGTTCACGCCGTTCTGCTTTAATGACGAGACGAGTCGACATTTCAGCCTTTGGTTTTCTTCTCTCGGTGCCCTCATTGGCCTCGACTCTCCGAACTGAGCACCGGGCACCGAGCCACGTCTGCGTTTCTCCGCCCCGCTGTATCCCTCCATCACTTTCCTTTTGTCGTTTAAACCGCTGCTTAAGCCAACAAACTCTGCGCTTTTCTTTGCAGTCGTTGATTTTTCTCCCGTGCTTATAGCCAAACACTGAACAGAAGGTGATAGTCATATTGATTTGCGTATTAAAATATGCCCAGTTCTGGGAGGAGTCAGGGTGGGGTGGCAGGCGTGTGCACGTGTGTTACTTTCACGCTGACTGGCGCTTATGGAAGTTGGCGAATTCTACGCACGCCATTAGGCACGAGGCCCCCCTGTAGGTTTCTCTCTGAAGTTCGCCTACTAAACAGAACTGACTTGGGCCAAGAGAGCCGGGTCAGTGCCACACATGTGCCCTAATGTCCGGGCACACTGTTGCTGTCTTGTAGTTTCCAGAGCGTAGAAGTCTGACCAGGCCTTTGGGCGCAGAATGAAGGCATAAAACCAGCAAGCCAGAGCAACAAATATGAGGTAGAAAGTGACAAGTGGCAGTGCCAGCGTGTGGCACCCCTGAGAGGCCAGACAGGACTGACCCAGCACCACCCCTTACCGTGTCTTGACTGGCGTGGAGCTGCAGCACCACCTTCACTGCTCTGTGCATTTGGATGATCAAGCAGCCGCCTCAAGAGGTCCCTGAAGCTCCTGCTCCACTTCAGGATGTCAGGTTATATAGCGCCTTGGCACGGAGGTACACGTCATGGAGGTCACACTAGTGACCTGAAGGAGATGAGGAGGTGACAGGATGACAGGGACACCACTGGACGCTCAAATGGTGGAGAGGACCACATGCAGATGGAACGAGGGACCAAGTGGTGACCAAGGAGGACTTTAGGGACCTTCAGAAGTCACTTTGGGACAAGCCGCTGGGTAGGACTGGCGTGGTTGAGTGTTTTAGTGAAGAGCCAGCCATTCGTGTAAGATTGAACTCACAATAAAACTTCTACACGTCATGCCAACTTTTTCAAAGCGTCCACAAAATCCTCGAAACTGGCATTCGCTGCCTGTCTAAGAGCCTCCCAACTGCCAGTCTTGAGGCTGTGCCCCCTGTCACCTGACACCCACTTCACTTGCTCGTGTGGACACTGGTAGTGAAGGCCAGGCCACTTGCTGAGCTGTGGTTTGTGCCCATTTTGTGCCCACTGTGCTCCACTGAGGTGCTCCTTGGCAGTTTTAGGGTGATGGCAGCCTGTACCTTGGCACAGCAGGCACTGATGGCTCACTTTTGGGTGCCACCAGGGATGTTTTCCGTCTTGACTCTTGTGATTTATCACTTTGTCCCAATTCCTCTCTTTGGCGAGTTTCAAATTGTGAAACGGATTTCATTTTTTATTTTCGGTTTCAGCCTCACGCCACGCAAACTCAACTCAGCTGCGATAAACTCAACGGGCAGGTGCCACACACGTGCGATTAGGGCGACAGCGGAAGGGCTTGAGTACACGTAATACTACATCAGACCAGGGGGTGGCAGGATGTGCTGACTATCTCTCTCAGTTCCTTACAGACAGGACCCGCCCCCTCTGATGACGTCACTTCCGGCTCCGGCACAGATGACATCATTTCCTGCAGCAGCCCTTAAAAGCGCCATCTTACCTGCCAGTATTCAGTTGTGTTCTGGACTCAGGCTTGTGAACAACACGCTCCACTTTCAGCCTTTAGCAGCCAGGATCACAACATACGGGGACAGTCTGGAGTCTTTTGTGACACACGCCAAGCTGGGGTCGGGGCTCTCCAAGCTCATGAGCTCCGTTTAAAGTCCCCCGTCTAGAAAAGGAGAGGCTTAAATGACAAGGGTGACAAAGAGAGTAAAAGTGGAAAAAGGAAAAAGGATTTGCCTCAAAAGAAACTGCAAAGCAAACAAGTCCAAATACGTTCAACTCTTCTTCTTCTTCTTCTTCTTCTGGCTGCTCCCATTAGGTGTTACCACAGCGGATCATCCTCTTCTAATATCCATCTGTCCTCTTGTCACACACGTCACCTTCATGTCCTCTCTCACCACATCCATAAACCTCCTCTTAGGTCTTCCTCTTCTATCCTTAGCACCCTTCACTCATTATACCCCTCATCTCTCCAAACCAGTGCAATCTCGCCTCTCTGACTTTGTCACCAACCTGTCCCACCTGAGCTGACCCTCTAATGTCCTCATTTCTAATCCTCGTCTCACTCAATGCCCATCTTAGCATCTTGAACTGTGCCACCTCCAGCTCTGTCTCCTGTGCCACCGTCTCCAGCCCATATAACACAGCTGGTCTCACTACCGTCCCTGTCACTCTTGCTGATACTCGTCTGTCACCAATCACTCCTGACACTCTTCTCCAGCCACTCCACCCTGCCTGCACTCTCTTCTTCTCCTCTCTCCCACACTGCCCATTACTCTGTACTGTATTTAAACTCCTCCACCTCCCCTCATCCTCACCACTCCGCTGACCTCCCTCTCATTCACACACATGTATTCTGTCCTTCTGGTGGTCCTACTGACCTTCATTCCTCTCCAGGGTCTCCTCAACCTGCAGATCACAATGTCATCAGCAGACATCACAGTCCACGTTGACTCCTGTCTGACCTCGTCTGTCAGCCTGTCCATCACCATTGGAGATAAGAAGGGGGCTCAGAGCCGATCCCTGATGGAATCCCACCTCCGCCACTCCCACCGCAGACCTCACCACGGTCACACTCCCCTCTCTTACGTACTTCTCTGCCACTCCCGACTTCCTCATACAACACCACAGCTCCTCGCAGTCACCCTGTCATTTTCTTTCTTCAGGTCCACAAAGACTCAATGCGACTCTTCCTGTTCTTCTCTAAACTTCTCCATCATCATCCTCAGAGTAAACATCTCATCTGTGGTGCTCTTTCCTGACATGACACCATCCTGCTGCTCACTGATCATCAACTCACCTCCACTACTCTTTCTCATAACTTCATGCTGTGGCTCATCAGTTTTGCCCCCCTGTAGTTACTGCAGTCCTGCACATCCCCCTTATTCTTAAATATCAGCCCACCAGTCCACTTCTTCTTCACTCCTCATCATCCTCTCACTTTCCAAGATTCCATCAAAAACTCCAGAGCTGCCATCTCTCCTAAACACCTCCACGCTTTCACAGGTACAGTACGGGCCAAAGGTTTGGAGACACCTCCTCATTCAATGTGTTTTCTTCATTTTCATGACTGAAGGCATCAGAACTCTGAATGAACACACGTGGAGTTACGTACTTAACAAAAAAACGTGAAATCACTGAAAACATGTTTTCTATTCTAGTTTCTTCCAAATAGCCCCCCTTTGCTCTGATTACTGCTTTGCACACTCTTGGCATTCTCTCGATGAGCTTCAACAGGTAGTCACCTGAAATGGTTTTCACTTCCCAGGTGTGCCTTCTCAGGGTTATTTAGTGGAAGTTCTTGCTTTATCAATGGGGTTGTGTTGTGCAGGTTAGGTCAGGTTAGTTGGACGCTCATTTATTTTTCAACAGGACACCTCCAGGCTGTGTAAGGGCTATTTGACCAAGAAGGAGAGTGATGGAGTGCTGGAAATGGTCATGAAAATAAAGACAACACATTGAATGAGGAGGTGGGTCCAAACCTTTGGCCTGTACTGTATGTCATGTGGACCAACGGCCTTTCCATTCTTCATCCTCTTCCTCGCTGTCCTTACTTCCTCCTTGCTGATCCGTTGCACTTCCTGATCTCCACATCATCCAAGCTTCTCGCTCTCTCTCTCTCGTTCTGGTCATTCATCAGCCTCTCCAAGTCCTCTTTCCATCTTCTCACCACCTTCTCCTCGTTTCTTCCCATCTTTACCCTTCATCACCCTAACCTGCTGCACTTCTTTCTAAATAACATTAAATAAAAATAAAAAATCACAAAGGCTGGAAGTTCCAGAACAATCCTCTCACCCGAGAGACTCGACTCCTCCACCGGACTTTTCTAAAAGCCTTGGGGGTGTGTCTCTCTCTGGTGATGTCATGCTGGCTCCGCCCCCTTCAACTCTACGTTACGGGGACGGGCACACAACTGAACGCACTGAAATCTCAACCAGTGGTCCAGCAGGGGGCGCTGGCTCTTCTGGGGGTCTTATGCCTACACAACATAAAACTGGACCCCCAGATGTTAGTACCATGACGGGGGTCTCGGCTCGGCTCGCCTCTTCCAGAAGTTTCTTCATCGTCTTTTACTTTCTCAGCTTTTCTGCCAGCCGAGCCCACGAATGACAAGGCAAGCAAACAGGGCTGGGCACACGGCCACCAGACATTAAACGCAGAGCACTTCTGAGGGCAGGGCCACACACGTGACGTCACCGGGGGGCCGCTGGCCATCATCACCATGAAAGCTTTCTCTTCTGTTTCAGCTTAGTCACCGCTAAGGAGCACGAAGGAGCACGCGGCCGCAGCACGCCCATGTCACCCTCGGACTTCCTGGACAAGCTGATGGGGAAGACGTCGGGATACGACGCCAGGATCAGGCCCAACTTCAAGGGTAAGCAGTGCCGTGTCCTTCCCCTGTGGGGGCTTCATGCGCAGCACTGGCACAGGTGCCATACGCTGCGACCAGTCAGTCAGTTCACGACCGTCTGTCCTGCGGTGCTGCTTCTTTCTACAGTAGACCACTCGGCTTCTTGCACCTGCAGGTGCCACCATGAAAGCTTCATGGGCAGAGTAGGCCGTAGAGCAGCGTCTCTCAGTTTTCATAAGAGTTTTAATCGCGCCCCCCTAACGTTTCTATGAAGGGAGCCCACTATTACCAATTTGTTCTTTTTTTAATGAATGATATATCATAGATGCATATTTTATTATACCTACTTAACTTTTATCGATATTTATCTAACTCTGTTTTTATTTTTCTAGGATCAGAATGTAAGTTCATTTGTTTTGGATTCAATAGATGAATTTTTCATATTTTTGATTCTTGTTTTCTTTTTTTCACATCTTCGTGCCCCCCTTTTTGTTACTTCACGCCCCCCTAGGGGTGCCCGCCCCACAGGCTGAGAACCACTGCTGTAGAGGACCAAGTTGGGCGAGGACTGAGTGACAGAGGCCACCTGTGCCCGACACGACCCTGGAGAAGCTGTTAGGGGGCTAGAAGGGGCTTTTAATGACTCGCGAGCCATGGGGGTGACGTTCAGGACAGCGTGACAGATAGGGGGCGCTACCGCTCCCTTGAACCCGTGTCCAAGACTCCAGACACCAAATAAAACCCAAAACCCAGACACCAAATAAAGCACCCTCTCCTCCACAATACTCATACAATACAATAATACTCTCCACCACTCCCAGACGCGTTGCCACCCTTCCACCCAGCTCAGCTCGCCGTCTCGGAGCTCCCAGAGTCCTTTTATAGTCCCTGACCCGGAAGTCTTCCAATCCCCAGTCCATGTGATCTCCTATCACTTCCGGGTCACATCAAAAACCTTCTTCTTCATTCCCCTTGTCCATGTGACTCGGATGTACTTGCGGGGCGTAGGGTAAATAACCGTCGTTCCTCCCTGCAGAGTCACCTAGTGGCCCCCATGGCATCCAGTAGGGCTGTGTATAAAAACTGCAATGTCCGTGATGCCCTGCTGGTCTTCGGGGAACCTCCATACTGCAGGGAGGGCTCCACCTGGTGGCTTGGGGGTGCTGGCCGAGATAAACAGCCGGCCATACACCACGACAGGAACAGGTTGGCGTCAGTGTGCCACATGCAGGTGTCAAGAGCAGTCAGGCCTGAGGTGAGGACCACCCCTTCGTATCAAAAGGGACAAAGTGTCCTAAAAACAGGACAAGTGACGTCACAACTTCTGGGCCCTGCACGTGTTGTCAGAAGCCAAATGGCAGTGCCCAAAGACAACAACATGGAGGGGCGGTCAGGGACAAGCAAACTAGTGGCATCTCGGACCCTCTGTGACCCAACACCGCATAAAGTCACGTGTAACTCCTCTGACTTGTAGAATCGCAACGCCGCCAACGTCCACATGGTAGCCAGGCTGGTGGGAACGAAATGAATGACATCCTTTAGGCTGAGATGCCCCCACAAGTGTCACCCGGCAGGTGTGCCCAGTAGCCTAAGAGAAGGTGGTGCCCCAAAAAGCTGGAAGGGCCCAGGAAAGCAGTGACAGTCAGGACGGGGGCGCCTGCTCTCCCACCATATCAGGTGTTTATAAAAGGACCCACCAGAAGATTTGCCAAGAGGCTCGACTTGGCAGAGCACGTAGAAGGTGGGCATTGTCTGGATAACTTCGGCCTGAGGACCCTCACAGGCTTTTCATGAGTGGGTGGGCCTGAGTGCACCTGAGGAGCCCCTCAAACGGCTCATAACTACCGGATGCTCTCCACGGGTGGTCCGTCGGCGTGTAAATCCGTGTCAGATGGCAGAGAAATGGCCAACTCTTCAGCTGTGCTTCTCTTTTCAGGTCCTCCTGTGAACGTCACCTGCAACATCTTCATCAACAGCTTTGGGTCCATCGCCGAGACCACCATGGTAAGTAGAGCACCCTTCTACAGAGATCTCGTAAGCCGAGCCCACCCTTTGTGAACTGATTTAATGCGGGGTCGAGGACGTCACCTCAGAATGGGTACACGTGACCAGGACACTGTGGCTGAGCAGCTCTTGGTCACCCCCTGAGGGGTCAGTGTGAGCTCAGCCAGCCCCTTTACAGAGCAGAGAGGACAGCGAAGCCCACCAGTCTGTCCACACCACTGCTGGCCTCCCACCTCTCCATTGTGCCACCAGAGGCTGAACTTGGCAGCAGTGGCTTCATGCCAGTTTAACATCAGATGGGGGACTTCACTGATAAAGGATGACGTGATTATCATGGCGTCCCCTCATCTCCGCACCACTTCTGTGTCACCTGAACTCAAGGGGACTCGTGAGGTTTGTGCCACTCACTGCTGTCACTTAATATGAAGGGGAGGACATGAGCCGGATAGGAGGAGTCACTTGTCACTGCACTCCCACTTTCCAATGCCACCAACTGCGGCTCCTCCTCCTCCTCCTCCTCCTCCTCCTCCTCCTCACCTCCATTAATGTGGTCTGAGTGAACCCAAACGGCCCCTTTCTGCAGTCAAACTGTGTGTCGTCATCGTGTCATCTTAGGTGGCCCTTCACTGTCACTGCTACTCGTCACGACACATCACATGTCACATCTGTGCCTCTGCACCAACGCACACACAACTCTGGCCGCGTGAAGCCTGGCAGTTTAGCAGCCCTGCTAACTTGGTGGTCCTGTGCTGCGTATTCGAGATCCCACCATCCAAGCCCAGGTGGAGGGGTGGTCTTCAGGTCTGGACCCCCTCAAACTTACATAATGGCACAGTTACAGCTTGGGCTCTTTCTCATGGCCCAGTGTGGCTGCTCTGAAGTGCCAGCTGAATAAATGTGACTTGGCGTGGCACCTCGGGAGGAGGCCACAGGCACAGATACGCCAGTCCCATAATGGACGAACGGCGGGATGGCTGCTGTAGCCCCCTTGACCGCCATTACAATCAGAGGATGGACAAGGAGCCTTCACTTCTTCATCAGGAGCTGTCACCTCCACGTTCAAATCACAAGTCCAGCTGAAGGGTCCCATCATGGCCCCCCTGCAGCCCGAATCACCAGGGCATTGACTAAGGGGGTCCACGGGGCAAAAGGGCAAGTTGGGTCCGTTTGTGTTCCTTGAACGAGTCGCCGTCTCCTAAAATCAGGAGCAAAGCCTGAGCCGAAATTCCGCTTTGTCCACCAGGACCCGGATCAGAGTGTTAGGGTCCCGCCCGGCCCTCGAGCTCAGACAGCGGGTGAAGGTCCATCATCGTCATCGTCGTCGTCGTCGTCCTCTGGCAGAGCGCTGACTGTCGTGGTTTCCCATCTTGAACTCGTCTTCGGCTCTCCAGGTCTACTTGGTTTCCCTTCCAGTCAGACCCTTCGTCACGTGCCCTGCGCCCTTCTTGGCGTCATGTCTACCCGTGGGGGTCTCGCTGTTTTCATTCTGAGCTCTGCCTCTCCGTTTCTCTGCTTTTCCGGCTTATTTCTTGAATTCTTCTGCTGGATTTTTGTGTTTTCCTTTACTGACGTTTACACCAAAAGTCCAAAATTGAGAGAATGCAACACGTCTGCAATTTCTTTTCCCAACTGAGATTTAAACCTCCTTCCTTTGGCCGTCTTCTCCACGTCGTTACGTCTTCTTCACGTTTCGATCCTTTGGCCGACGTCTCGCGTACTTGTGCTGTCATTTAACAGATTCGCTGCTTTGGCCTTCGTTGTCTTTAGTGCCAGTCGATATGCCCTGCCACTTTCTTAATTTGCATTCTCTGCCATCAGAGGGAGGGCTTAGGAGCTGTGACATCACAATGACACGCCGTCCTGGGCTCCACCCACAAAGGACAAGGAAGGAACAGACAGAGAGACACGGAGAGGGGCAGGAAATAACAATAAACTTAGAAAGACAAAGAAATCCATGACAAAGCTGGAGCTCCCAGAACTAAAATATCACAGAGTGCCCACTAGAGGGGGAAAAAGCACCGTCAATAATAAAATAAAGAAAGAAAGAAAGAAAGAAATGAAACGGTAACACAGAGGGCCACGCAAATCTCCATAAAATAAAAGATTTAGTCTTAGCAGTAATGCTCTGGAATGGCAGGAAGCTCCATGGAGTACAAAAGGGCAAAAATGGAGTGCCCAGCACAGACAAGCCGAGTCCAGGACAGTAACCCAACATCAAAACCCAAGAACAGAACAAAAGATGGAAACAAACAAACAAACAAACAAATGCCAACAGCGCACATGGAATGCCAACAAAGTGCTCAGCGCCTCGCCAGTGCATTCGAATGAACCACGAGGACCGGTGGGCCGCCCTGCCTTAATGGGGCTCAGGCAAGTCCGTCGACATGATGGGCAGGTGGCCCCGCCTCTTAGGGAACCACCCACAAAACACAACACATGCACAGACACAAAGACAAAATGAAACACAAAGAATAATGCAAATTAACAAAATATTACACAACATACTTAAAAAGGATAAAAAGAAATCCAACTGGTCAACCCTAAGGCTACAGCAGCCATCTTGTGCTTAAGTGCTGGGGGCGGAGCCTACAGCGGGCTCCACCCTCTTAGCAGGACAAACAGAACAAAGAACATTTACAATGCATAATTAACATAATAATGGAGGGGAATAAATCAACCAGACCTGACGTGGAACAAATACACTTGAAGGCACTTTGTCAGGCCCTCGAGGACCTTTGGCAATGTGGGGACAGAAAGTAATGACAACAGGGACACAACACGACCAGGAGAGACCCCGTGTCACGCCACACACACTCAGAGCAGCAGTTAAAAATCCACACACGACTCTGCGACACACGATAGGACTAAGCCACTTACTGCCAGCGCGAGGCCGTGAAGCGGACCACCACTTCTCATTGATAGAGAGAGTCACATCAGGGGGCTTCCTGACGTGAATCTGATGGCCTCATCTCTGGCATTAAGATGCAAAAAAAGGCTGCTTGGGTGGCACCTGTCACAGACTTGGCATTAGAGGCAGACGGCTGGGCACACTATGTGCAGCAGGACCCCGAGGAGGCAGACAGACCTGTCCCCTTCATTATAAATGATCCATTTGTACCCATCAGTCCACACTCAATGGCCCGTAATGACAAGGTGACAGAACGTCTTCAGAAAGGCTTCACTAAAACTCACAAACTAAGACCCCTCACTTGACCCTCCAAACTGTGCTCAAGTGCCACCTCTGTTTGCTCCAGCGATTCTTGAGACGCGTAGAACTGGAAACGACTGACCATCGTCCAGAAAGGCCCGACTGCTCCGTGTATAGAAGGTCCACCACTGACATGGCAAAGTGAACAATGAACCCCAGGGGACTCGGCAGAGTGACAAGTAGGGGAGGACCAAAGCATCTCTAAAGCTTCGAGTGGCCTGGACAGTCAGCGAGGTGACCCCGAATCCAAGAGTCACTCTGACGGAGCTGTGGAGATGTGAGGAGGAGGAGGAGGAGGAGGACGAGGAAGAGGAAGAGGAGGGTTAGGGTCTCCGGCACTCAAGCACTGATGGTGGACTCGCCAGCCTTTACATTTAAAGCACTCACAGAAGATAAAAAAAAAAGAGTCTGTGGGCAGAGGAGACAAAAACCAAACTGGCACAGCATGGTGGGGACAGCAGCGTCATGCTATGGGGACAGTCAGTCACGCTGGTCACAACTGGGGGAAGATGAAGGTCACCAAATACAGAGGGGGTCTTTACAGAAAACCTGGGCGAAGATTCAAGGACCTCAAGTATGCGGCCAACACGACGACGTGTCTGGCTGGCACCGCCAAAGCTCGGACCTGATCTGACGATGGCCGTTTCCAGACGCGGCTCTGCCAGGAAGAAGACCGCTGGTGCGAACTAAGGGTCTGCGTACGTCTCTGAAGGAGGGGGTCTCGGCTTTTGACGTATCTGTTTGAAACAAAACCATAACACATACAGAAGGACCTCTGGGACGTCCCAGGCCCAGCAGGGGGGCTCGACTGCCACTCTGGTCATCCCCCCATCTCCTCTCTCCGTCTCCACCGCACGCACAACACACAACGCTTCCTGCGCTTCTGACTTCCGAAGACCCCGCGCTAGGAATGATTGCTCTTTCAGTTCTTTTTACGTGGCTCTTGTGCGTTGAATTTCATGATCCGACACTCGACTTGGGGGCTTATAGAGCCCCCCGATGTCTCACCCGAAACGCAGACGAGTTCTCGGCCTGTCCCGCCACCATCTGCCCATTCTTAGGACAGGCAATGGTTGTTGTAGGCGTGCCCTCCGAGGCCCAACACGACGGCATGAAAAGCTCCTCCTGGGCAAAGCAGCCTCCCTGTGCCAGCTGCCAGTCCAATCTTTTGTGTCACGACCTTTCGCTTCTGTGCGTTCCACGGATTTCACGTCCTTTTCCTGGTCACTGCTCTGGAGGAACTGGAGAGGCCCAAACATACAAAGGGCACCCCCAGAACTCCAGGTCACCCCTAAAATCCACACAAGCCTTAACCCCAAAACAAGAAGCCAACACAGAGGTAAAGGTTTGTTAGTCTCAAAAAGCCCCGGCCCACCGTAACAAGAAGCCCCCCACATTTTACAGTCGACGTGTCTCGATGTGATGTTATGCAAGGAAACCCCCATTTGTAGCCCTCCAGACCCAAACAGCACCCACTTTTGTGTAGGAAGTGACACCCTTATGAGAAAGAGTCAGGCGGGCTTGGAGTGGAGCCTCAACGGACCCCCTAATGGGGTACGAGGGGTCCAAGGCGGGGAGCGGCTAATAAAGGCGCGTGGAGTGTCATGTTCTGCTTCTTCGAGGGCCAATCGGATGAGATTTGTGACGTTTGACCCCTCAGCCCCCCAGAATGTCACACAGAACACGTGGGGGTCACTAAGCCTGTTTCAAGGTCAGTGTTATTTTGTAGCCCCCAGTGGACCCCCATTTAAGATTCTGATACAAACACTTGAACGGTTCACATGTCTGGTGCGAGGATTCGGCTTTATCTTGGGCGTCCACCTCATGAAGTTAAGACGTCACGTGGCCCGTGAAGCTGGCGCTGATCCACACGTCCTCGAGACAACAAAGGGTTTGACAAAAGACATCCAATCGCAGCCGGACACCCGGGTATAAAGCTCAACTGCTGTGTCGTCGGCCCCTCAGGACGAGATAACATCAAAGCGAGACCCCGTGACGATGATGATGATGATGATGAGGCCACGAGCGGCTTCATATCCTCACAAGCAGCGCCGCTTAACACGGCGCCAATCGTAACGCCGGCCTTCAACAACAAAAATAAGAAGAAGAGTCTCAACAACAGAGAAACAAAGGTAAACACAAATCAAACAAAAGAAAGAAAGAAAGAAAGAAAGAAAGAAAGAAAGAAAGAAAGAAA
>JANRMT010062823.1:26282434-26362644 GCA_026402145.1 Polypterus bichir lapradei | reverse complement strand
CCCCGTTACTTCTCCTCGCCCCACGGCGCCCCGTTGCCTCTGCTCCACACCTGACCCCAGGCTCACCTGGCTCTACCAGAGGACATCCAGCGTCGGGCCTGGCTGGCCACCAAGTGGTCCTTGGAGATGGCTGGCCCTGTGACCTGCACACAGCTGTCTCCTCAAAGTGACAAGTCACCTCGGGACCACGGGGCTGACTCGTTCAGATGTCCATCAGCATTTACTCTGTAACTTCACGGCTTATGTGACTTTCACTTGCACTGAAAACCGATGGATGAAACTCAAGGGTTGAATCAGCACACCATAGCGGAGAAAAAAGACGTGGCGCGATAGTTGCCAGCCAATATTGCCCAATTACAAAGCATTTTCTGAAAGAAATGTGGCACCTGACGCGCATGCCTTTCAGAGAGTCCTGAGGACGGACGCTGGCACAGGCCATCCGACGTCTCCCTCAACATTCCAAGATTGTCCAGCTACTCGTTTGGCATCCAGACTGCCCACTGCCCGCAGTCTCTCTTGTGAAACAGCCTGTACACCAATGGCACCAACGTTTCTTTTTCACTTCATGCCACCGTGAGCTGACAAATTCACACTGAAAAGCAGCAGCCATCCTGCTCTTGGCATCTGTCATGGCTCTCCGGGTCACATTGGCCTGGCATTTTGGCTTTTATTCCGTTTGACCATGCGGGGCACATTGGGGATGGCGATCTGTTCACACGTACATTGAGAATAAGGATTGCCTGCACATTTTAGCTGCAGTGTGAGCCCCCTGATCAATCCCACCTCCCGGCCAGCTTTGAACATCCCAAAGTTTGAAAGGAGCCATAAAATCAAATAAAAATCAAAGACACCGACATCGCAATTTCACGGACAGACAGAAGGAGTGAAACACAGCAGTGGGTCTCAGGGTGACACTCGACATCCAAAGGGACGGGACGGGCGGACGGGACGGGGGGCAGGCAGGCGGGCAGCTGGAGGACCAACGAGCTCGGCGGCAGTGGCGGCGCACGTTCAGAATCTCATCCTGAACTGAAAGACTTCCACATTTTAAACTTCTTCATAAGCTGGCAGAGCAGGACGATGGTGCCAGTGTGGGCCACCAACACAAATGCTTAGAACACACAGTATGTATGCGTCAATGCAAGTGTTTGAAATAATAAAAGTGTAAATCATAGAAAATGAACAAACTGAAACGGCGACAGCAGCGCCACGTGCCCGCGATCACAGGATGAGCTGGGCAGGCTACCACAGAAGGACTTCTTCATTCCTGCCCCACTACTTTTGGACTCGTGTTAAACAGGCCTGCCTCTTCATCTTTTTAGGATGATGATGATGATGATGATGCTGCCCTCACCTCCACTCCTCTGCCTATAAGACACATGCACTTGTGGCACTCCCTGCTGAGTTCAAATGGTGGGCTGTAGAGGGGAACTGGGTGGCACAGCACTGGCCCACAAACCCAAGTACAGCATCTCTACCATGCCTGTCTACCTGCCTGCCCACCACGTCACATCACATCACCCCAAGGTGGCACATGTTAACCCCTTCGTGTTTTCTTTCAGGTTGACGTTAACCCTTTCCTGCCCTATGGACCTCAAAAACTTTCCAATGGACGTGCAGACGTGCATCATGCAGCTGGAGAGCTGTGAGTATTTGGTCAGTCAGTCAGTCAGTCAGTGGTGCTTGTCATGCTGTGTGCCCGTCAGAACAACAAGGGGGTGACCTAAACTGGGGGTAGAGAAGCGACATGGGCACACGTCCCTGCCGCCTTTAAATGGCATAGCTTCAACAAAGGCCGTTTTCATTGTAAAGGCTTCCTCTCGCATACAAAACCCACCAAGTCAGGGAGGTCCAGCAAGTTCCCAGGTCAACGTCGTTTCCTTGGTGACCCTCATGGTGCCCACTATTTGATCCTTCCACTGGCTCCTCACCCTCCTTCGACTCTCTGTCTGTACAAGGCCAGTAATGGAGGTGGGCCCACCGGGCCGCCACTCACCACCTACAACTCCCTCTGGTGGCCACGACATCTAAAAACACGGTCATCCACATCCGAGGACGTATCGTGGGGTGGGCTTATTGGACGACCTGAGCTTGGCAGGCAGTCACACATACTTGAACTGGTCTTGCTACTGCCACCCATCAGCCTGGGGCACTTCTGATCTGTGCTGCCCCACAAGTCTGGCACAGCTCTATCCGCTATGTGGGGGCTTATGAGTGGCAGCCCAATGGCACAGACGTTGTTCCCACCAGGAGACTCCCTTCATGCCACGGACCTAGGGAAGGGAGGCTGGCACAGTGGTCAGTTAGCACTCAGGTGTTTTAACCCTAACCCTTTGCCCACTCATTGCCCTTGCGCAGCCCTCAAGCTCTCTCTGTGTTCGGGCGGACGTTCCTGACATGTGCCCTTGTGTGTGTGTCAATAGGCCACCTCCGGCTGGCTGGGCTTCCTGCCTCGTGTCTCGTGCCGCTAAGATGACACCAAACTGCATTCAGTGACCTTCAATTAGATGGCCACTTGAGGTTACTCAGCAGCCACTCGCGGTGCTCGAGCGTTTCATTCAGCAAATGGCGCTGCGTTTGTGTGTCACACGCCTGTCACTGGGCCACGTGGGACATACGAGAACTTCCCTGCACTTACTGTGTGGAAACATCTGACAGCGAAGACGGCCGAGGCGAACACCACATGAACTTTGTGTAGCACACTGATACATACCTGCTGACCGCCGACTGACCACAGTGGGGACTGGTGACCCTAAATAACAAATCCCACTTCTACATCTGCCCACCCATCCATCTTCAAGCACAGCTCCCAAAGCCTGAAATCAAGCAGACTGGTCAGAGGGGCACTGAGGAAGCCCCCCAGTATTGTCCCCACACACGTGAGATGTCACGTCTCCTGATGACTGAGCAGAGGGCAGAGCGGCCCATCGGGTTTGCTTGATCTCTCGGTGTCACCCTGCAATGGACTGGCACCCCCGTGCCAATGATTTCTAGGATGGGCTCCACAACCCAACAATCGTGGATGGATGGATGGGTGGCCGAGAGGTCTTCATATCTCAGAATACAATCCACAAGCTCCAGTGCAGACCGCTGTATGGTGGACTTGTACAGAGGACAATAAGGACCCGAGAATCCTCCTATGACTGGACCACCCGAGTCAACACTTGGTGGGGTCTGATTGTGGAGTTCCAGCCATCTGAATTGGTCTTCACGCAGATGAGCTCCTCACACAAACTAAGTGAGGTTTGGTGGCACCTCACTGGGCGAGGTGGTCATATTTGCGCTGCTTTCTTATTGGTACTGATGGCGTCGGGTTCACTTCCCTTTGTGAGGGTGCAGAGAGATGGCTTGGACTTCATCGGTCTCAAGAGGGAACTTCAGCAAACGTAATACGGAAGGGGCAGCAACAGAAGTTGGGTGGCAGAGCGCCTGGATGTGGCTCCTCACCCTCCCATCTGTTGAGGTGCCCAACGTGTTTTGCAGTCACAGAGCTTCTTCTCTTTTAGAACAGAGACTGGAATTGGCACGACGAGGGCACTAAAACCCCGTACTGTCGGCGCCTGGAACATTCAGATGAAGATACAAACTGGCCGACCGAACGTCGCCTTCACTTTTAGGGTTCTACAGACTCCCTGGTGTGCCAAACATGGCGGGTGCCCACACTCCCTTGCTGCACTTTAAGTCTCCCTTCTTGTTGTTTCCTGCAGTTGGATACACGATGAACGACTTGATCTTTGAGTGGCAAGAAAATGGCCCGGTGCAGGTGGCAGAAGGCCTGACGCTACCACAGTTCATCCTGAAGGAGGAGTCGGACCTGCGCTACTGCACAAAGCATTACAACACAGGTGGGTGAGGCATGCCATGGCAGGGAGGGCGGTACAAAGCGTCACCATGAGGCCGCCAGTCTCTTCACTTACTTCAGGCTAGGCATCCCATAATGATCACACCCTGTTCTTCAGAGCAGGCCCCCTAAAAACCTTCACAGAAGTAAGCAGCTCTAGGCAAGGTGAATGGCACCCCAGTCACAAACACCACAAACTCCCTCCTGCCACGCACGTCCATTTTGAGGGCACTGCCATCCCACTCATACAGCATTAGGGACAGCAGCGCATATCCAACGATAGCCACCGCCGCCACGGCGGCATCTGAAGCCTTTCCAATGGCACGTCCACCCTCACTCACATATGAGCTTATGTACGCGGCGCCCAGTGTGCCAGAGCAGATCAGGATCAAACTCAGCAGAAATGAATTGTGCCACACAGAAGCTGGCGGCGTCCAGCAGGCTGCCTAGATCCACATCCTAGAAATGAGTCACGGGTTGCACAAGAGCGTGAGTCAGTTTGCAGCCGCGGGCACCCTCTGCCACACAGCGCCCATCAGTAACAGCGCTGCAGGGGGGGAGGTTTGGAGAAAGGGGCAAACCAGAGCCCACCACTGCAGTCCCGTCATAAGCAATTAACCAAA
Source organism: Polypterus bichir lapradei (assembly GCA_026402145.1). NCBI lineage: Eukaryota > Metazoa > Chordata > Cladistia > Polypteriformes > Polypteridae > Polypterus > Polypterus bichir. The sequence continues at coordinate 26,358,180 of JANRMT010062823.1, read as the reverse complement.
CTGGAACGAGTGGAGAGAAATACAAAGAAGTGCACCCATGCCCAGGGTGATGCCCGGCAGATGAATGTTGGCAATGCAGCAACTTCAACTGAGCAGCTTCTCGAACACCCGAACTGGCACACTTTTATCTTGTAGGGAATGACTGCCGCTTGTGAAAGGGGACTTCATTTACGGGAAGGTGTGTGGCACGCGTTGGCACAAATGTTTGGAGGTTTTGTGAAATAAGTGACGAAGCAGAGCGGTGGGCAGCAGGACTTTAGGGACCTTTACATCTCGACTTTATATCGCATCCAACCCAACTTATGAAAGAGTTTCAACAGAATGGAGGAAACGTCAGTCTGGGGACAAGTGTGATGGACAAGGGGACAAAACTGATCACCACCACTTATAGCAGACAGAAATTCACCAAGCAAGAGGACCTTCAACGGGGCGAGGAGGACCTACAAGTGTCTCCAAGTATGAAGACGCCTCAGATCTGAGCTTCACGTGAGCTGCTGAACCAAAGCCTTGTGGTGTTGGACTGAGGGGTCCGAGCAGCATGGCAGGGCAGCTGGTGACTCTCAATGGCCCCCACAGTGAAACGTTCCACACATCCACTACTGCTGGCTGGCATCTCTTACTGGTTTTCTGATGGTCACCAGTCTGTGGCAGACATGATCTCTTACTGGTTTTCTGATGGTCACCAGTCTGCGGCAGACATGATACTCACCGTACCCTGGAATGAAATTGAACTTTATCTGAGATGCCCTTAAACTGCCCACCGTCTCACCTGGTCAGGCGTTCTCAGGTCGGCTCGACTGGCACACCCGGCTACAGCTTGGTATTTCAGGCCATTACTCCTTTTAGTGTCATTCTTACTTTTCTTATTCTGCTCTAGCGTGATATTCACATTTAGGAGAAAATCGCAGATTTGCCTCTTTTGTGCCCTCCTTTACTCGATGGCATCCCAGACAGTGATGAGCAGTGAAGACACGGGTGCAGATCATGGCACTTCGCATTTAGTGACAAAAGCCCTCCATTGGCGGCCCTCACGCCAGTCCTGTGGCCCAGCGCCTCTACAGCTGTTCACCCTCGGCAGGATGCCAGCCTCCATTAAGCCAGCTGCTGTCGCCTGGCGTCTGCTTGTGTTATGGAAATCCACACAATGGGCTTGCTGGCCTTTTCATGGAATGCAGGAAGCGTTAAGAGTCTGCGTCTTACTCTACCCATAATGCATCTGTTATGTAACAAGACCCGAGCAAAGCTGTGTGGCCTGCAAACACGACTTCACTCCGGTGGGGTCTTCCAAGTCACAGGGCGGCACGGTGGCACAGTGGGTAGCGCTTCTGGGTCCGCTTCCCGGGTCCTCCCCGTAGGTCAGGTGCATCGGCGGTCCTACATCGTCACTAGTGTGTGCTTGGCGTGACTGCCCCGTGGTGGGCTGGGATTGGCTTCAGCGGACCCCCCGTGACCCGGGCTGACTGACCGTATCTGCTCGCCGAGCACACGGACTTGTGAAGAGTTTCGTGTAAAACCAGATGGCCTGCTTCTGTGCTTTAACATGAAGATGAAGGCTCCCCGGCGTGATGACCACGAATGGCAAGTAAGCACTCAACACGCTGGCTTTGGCACACACCCCCTCACCAGGTGCCACTCTGGGTACAGAAACACTTAAATACAAAACCCTGTTGAGAAAAGAACAAGAACAAGAAAATACCGCGAGGCTCAAATGAGAAGGCAATTCAAGCAAAGCAGAGCCGACGCTAAATCTGGAAATCCAAAGAAAGAGCTGCCAGCAATGCTCACCAAGGTCTCCTCCAAACTCTCCTCCAAAGTCTCCTCCAAGGTCTCCTCCAAATTCTCATCCAAGGTCTCCTCCAAAGTCTCCTCCAAAGACTCCTCCAAAGACTCCTCCAAGGTTTCCTCCAAGGTCTCCTCCAAATTCTCATCCAAAGACTCCTCCAAAGTCTCCTCCAAAGACTCCTCCAAAGTCTCCTCCAAAGACTCCTCCAAGGTCTCCTCCAAGGTCTCTAATGCTCAGCTTCCGAGAACAAGTAATGGAGCAAACTCAGCAGAAAAAGAAGAAAAGTACAATAAAGTGACATGAAAAACACCGGCGGCAGATATCAGCAGATGAAAACTAAAGAAGTCAATCAGAGCCACCGATGTGCAGTGGGGCCCGGGGCAGACGCCGAGACCCCCAGTGCAGTGCTCGTCCCTTCAGACCCCCACTTTCTGCACCAATCACGCTTTGCCATCCGCTCTGCTGCCTGCGCGCGCACACACGGACACACACTCGCACACACGCGCTCACATCACACACGCACGCGCACACGCTCACATCACACACACGCGCTCCCACCACACACACATCTCACACACGCACGCGCACGTGCTCACACGCACACTCTCTCACACGCACACGGACACACACTCATCTCACACACACACACGCACGCGCTCACACGCACACACTCTCTCACACACACGGCCACGCACGCGCACACGCTCACATCACACACACGCGCGCACATCACACACACACGGACACGCACGCGCACACACTCACACGGACACGCTCTCTCACACGCGCTCGGCTTTGCTCCGCACTTGACATTCCTGCTCGTGCCGCGGGGATCCCGTTAGTTCAGTGGTCTTCATTCCTGCGCCGTTCCCCAGCACTTTGCTCGTCTTCCTCTCCTTGACCGCTTTTTCCTTTAACACACACTCGCACACACACACACTCGCACACACAGAGTCTCCCAGCCTCTAATTCTGCCGCCGCGCTCCACTCGGTTTTATCGTTGAGGTCGTGAAAGTCCGATCTGCCCGGGTGGTCCCAAGTGGGAGGGCTGGCGCTCCTTCTGACTTATGACATAAATGCTGGCCTTCCAGCGATCTTCGGCCATCCAAGTTAAAGGCGGGCACCAGGATGACATCCGTCACAAGACATCGAGATGAATATGAAACCCTGTAAAGTTAACGAGCGGCGGCAGAGGGCGAAAGCCGCGTTTAGAAAGCCATTAGCTGCCATCTTCATCGCTGTTTTTGAAGGGTCTTCACCGACCACTTGGTCCCAGATGGATCAGCAGCCGTTTGAGATTTGCCAGTATCTAATTGGGTAATGCGCTCCTCTAGTGGTGCCGGCTGGCACGACTACAGCGTGGCATGACAAAGGGCAGCAGTCCCTCTATTACCGCGTTGTCGCTGTTCGGGCCGATCCCACATTTTTCAAGTCCTGAAGTCACCCGACGCCTGCTTTACTTCTGTGGATGCCCGACGAGAAGCCAGCAGCGATGACAGCCCGTTGTTCTCACAGCGACGTCACATTATTTGATCCTTTGATTGTTTTGTGGTTTTATTGTTCTCAGTTGTGGAGATTTGCTTCTTTTATTCCCAAATTTCCTTGACTATTTAAGAACACATTTGTTTCACATCTCATTTCAACGCCATCTTTCTTTGTTATCGGGCACCACCATTTTGGCTGAAACACCCAGACACACGGGCAACCCGAGGTTGTCATTGACCCTCGACCAGCTGGCACGCGCCTTCCTCAGTTTGCCAACTCTTAATAGTTTAAAGACATGCAGACTACGCGCTGGCGTGTGCCATCTTTGGCTTGCGCGTGACAAAGGACGAGGACTTCGGCTTGTATTTGTAGCGACTGCTTGAGGCGGCGGAAGCTTTGAAAGGAACTGGAATGGGAATATGGTGCCAAGTGTCAGAAGCAGGGTGGCACAGTGGTAGGGAGGGGGTGTGTGGGTCCTCTCCATGTCTGCAGGGGTTTCCATCCACACTCCAAAGTCAGGCAGGTTAGGTGGACTGGCGACATCAAACTGACCCGTGTGTGTGTGTGTGTGGACTGGCACCCTGTCCTGGGTTTGTCACCCTGTGCTAACTGGCATTTATATAGCGCCTGCCTTACCTGTGTAAAGACAACAGCATGTATGGCACATGCCAAGCGCACCACACTTTGTGTGGCACAAGTGGGCACCAGAAAAAACAAACAAGACAAAGAAATAAGGCAGGAAACGGGCACGTGAATTAAAAAGAAGGAAAAGCGAAGGCAACACGGCAGGGACGACCACCGGACTGCACGCCCAAGCATGCTCATATGGGCACAACGCATGGACTGAGGTGCCAGGCAGAGAAAACACACAAAGGGTGATGAATGGAGCCGGGAGGCTTGCTGCTCATCTGAATCATCTAGAAAGGTCCACACGAACGTCTCAAGTCCTCCGAGCTGGAAACCGCAGGAGTGCCCGTCTGTCCATCAAACGTCTGCCAGGTTCACGTGGCCGTCGCTCATCACGCAAGTCAAGTCATCGTGTTGGGCTGTCTGGCCATTTAAGATTCTGCAAAAGAAGAAGCCAAGACTGGCAGCAGACACTTGGCACCCGACGGCCCTTAGGCCTGTGCTGCACTTCTGTAGGGCCACACTGAGCTGTGACGCCTGGTGGGGACAGCGGGCTGCACGTCCGAGTCATGGGGACACGTGTCAAAGAAATCAATCAGAGGACCAGAGAAGCCCAACAAAGCAGCCACCGCGGGACTCGACCCGCAGCCACGGCGCCCGGCTTGTCGTTTGCTGTTTTCTGTTTCTTACGCACTGAAAGCACTCGAGAGTCACTCGGTCAAAGAGTCCGCTGGGGTCCTCATCTCGGGTGGCACGAAGAGTCCAAAGGTGGCCCTGACGTCGGCCCACGGCTCTGAGCCAAAGCAACCCGATGAAGGTGGGCTCATCCGGATGTCACGTGACTGGACTGGGGTGGTCCGCGCTGGGGGTCCGTGAACAAGCCTGTTTAACGTAACGACTAGCACGGAGCAGCATATCTGCTTGAACAATCGCCACCGCAGGCCGCTCTGGAGCTCGTCACTCACGGGACAGACGGACAGAACTTTAAGAAATGGAGGAAAAAACGGAACAACAAACGAGCAGCACCTCCGTCGGCAAACATGGCACATTTCTTCACCCCTCAATGCCATCTGTCAGAGAGAAGATGGGCAGCTTTGTCCATAATGGCCGTCACTTCTGTCTTCATTCTCTCCCCCCCCCCCCCAGTATGTCCGGTAGGTCCGAAGGGCTTCACAGAACCGAACGAGCCCTCTTAATGAGCCTGTCGAGTTGGCCAAGCCCACCATTACTACCGCAGCCCCCCAAGAGTGAAGAGTCCGCTCTTCAAAGCCACCACCGACGTGGACCCCCCCCCCCGGGGGCCGCCCAGGACAGTGGCAGGCAGTTCTCAAAGCTGACCCCCTGACTCCTCTCCTTTCTGCTTCATCACATTTCTCGTTTGGGGTGTAAAGGGTCCGCATGAAGCTGCCCAGCCTGCTCCCTGGGGGGCTCACACACTGCAGCCCACTGCCCAGGACGCCATCTGCCCTCAAGATTATTTGAGTTTCTTGTGCCTGCCTAACCCTAACCTAAATGTCAGACATGGAGTTGAACCTTCATTCCATTCCATTCCATTCCATTCGAGGGCCATGCTGTTCCGTGCCACTCGGGCACAATGTAGGCAAAGCCTTGGCAGCTTAATTTGCTCTCAGGACTATGAAGGAGAAGTGAGAGAAGAGCAAATGGCGACAGGTGGCTCGGATTTAGGAGGAGGACTGAAGCAAACCTGCCCACGGTTGGCTGCTGCCTTGGGCCCAGTGCTGCCATGTTAGGCTCTTATGCCCTGGCACTGCGACTTGGATTAAGTGGGCTGCAGAACTGATGGACTGTTAGTCTGTTAGGTGCTGCGACAATGAAACAGAATCGGAACATTTAGAAATGAGAGGAAGAGGAGGAGAAGATGAACGCCACCACTCAGGCCATCAAGCCCCAATGGCCCGGTGATAAAGGACACAAAAAACGTAAAAGTGTCCCAGTGGGGTAGAAAGTCAAGTGAAGAAGCTCAGGGCACCTGTGGCATGAATGTTAATATAATGGGGGTCCGTCTACGCCAATATTACTTTTTGTTTTGCCCCTTTGCAGGCAACAGCCAGCAAGCAAACTGTGCCACGGCCAACTCGTGAACTGCCCAAGCAGCAGGGCCACATAATGAAAAGCAAGGAACCTGCCCACCTGGTACATCTAGGCAGATGGCTTCAAATGGGAATACGGTGGCATCTCTCACTCCGACCGGCTCGAACGTCAAACAGTCTGAGCGCTCAAACCGATCTCGAGGTCCAACTTCACTTCCACATAAGAAATGCGTGCGGCGAGAAAAAATACGCCAACCGACGGCGTTCATGCGGCGAGCGTAAGCGTCACCCGCAGTGCGCCAAGTCGATCTCGCATTACGCTCGTCAGTCTTCAGGGTCCTTTCACTTTATGTTTGGTGTGTTTGGTTATACATGAACATAAATATACAGAAACAAACAGAAATATAGAAATATATAGAAATATCCAGCTTAGAAATCCACACATAAACCGCATACTGCACCGTACAGACACACGGCTCGGAGCGGTGAACGTGGCGTCCACGCGGGGCACCACCCCTCCTCACAGTGAATGCAATTCTCATTTGATTACACACCATCTCCAGATCTGATTTACTGTTTCATTTGTTATTTAAGGTATTTCTGTTATTTGTACCTTCAATTCTGTGTTTGCGCCGTTTGTGGTTGTCAAAGTGGCTCTTGTTTTCACTTTCGTTATTTCTGAAAAGGAAAACCACCGGAGACTTTGAACAAGTCAGAGCTGACATGGCCTCCTGAAACAAATCGGGCTCAAAGTACCAGGCGGCTCTGCACTTCATTTTAAAGGAATGTAAAAAGGCTGTGCCACCGAATAAATGGGCAGTGCCCGTCTTCACCCTCCTCTTATTGATTACTGATCGATGGCGGAGAGTAAAAAACGAGTGTCACGTGTAGGCCAGCATTGGAACACTGAGGCACGAGAGATAGACAGATAGAGAAAGAGAAAGAGAAAGAGAGAGAGAGATAGAGAGAGAAATAGAGAGAGAAATAGAGAGAGAAAGAAAGAGAGAGAGAGAGGCGCTATATGATAGATAGATACAACAACAACATTTATTTCTGTCGCACATTTTCATACAAATAATGAGCTCAAAGTGCTTTACATGATGAAGAAAGAGAAAAAAGATAAAATAAATAAGAATTCAAATTAGGGAAAACTCATTTACATTGAATAAGAGTGAGGTGGCCTGATGGCCAGGGAGGACAGAAAAAACAAAAAAAAAAACTCCAGATGGCCGGAGAAAAAAAATAAAATCTGCAGGGGGTCCGAGGCCACGAGACCACCTGACCAGTCCCCTCTGGGCATTCTCCCTAACATAAGTGAACCAGTCCTCTTTGTGTTTAGGGTTCTCACTGGAGGACTTGATGATGACGATGGTCACATGGACTTCTGGCTTTTAGTCCATCAATGTAGGACATAACGGGGCTTTGATCAGGTGGTGGTGGTGCAGATCACCACCAAAGAAAACCGGGAAAATAAACAGAAGAGAGAGTTGGGGTCAGTACAGATTTTAGAGCCACCAGGAATAGTTATGATGATGAACTGAACATACAGAGTATCAGGATTAAGTTAAAGTGAAGTTAGGAGAAGGCCATGTTACAGTGATGAGTTCTCAGCCGTGTGTTAAAGAGCTCCACCGTATCAGCCTGGCGAATTCCTACTGGCAGCCTATTCTAGATTTGAGGTGCGTAACAGCAGAAGGCCGCCCGCCCGCCTCACCACTTTTAAGTTTTGTTCATGGAATTCTAAGCAGACACTCATTTGATGATAGATAGATAGATAGATAGATAGATAGATAGATAGAGTGAAAGGCACTATATAATAGATAGATAGATAAATAGATAGATAGATAGATAGATAGATAGATAAGGTGAAAGGCGCTATATAATAGATAGACAGATGGCACATTTTATTAGAACTTCCAAGCACCTGAGAGTTGTGCTCAGATAATAAACGAAGTTAAAACGCAGCACAATTCAGATTATCGCCATCATCATGATTTGCGTTTTCTTTTTTCAGTTCTTTGCTAAGGTGCAGGTCTGACGCTGAAGCTGTGGTGGCCTTTCATCATTTCATGTCACTTGCCAGTCACCGCTTGTCTGCTCTGCTTATTGTCGATTGTCATTATTAAGATTCAATTACACTGCACAGAAAAAAAAAAGGCCAAACGCGTAGAGAAACAATAAAAACGGGGCAGGAGTGTCAAGCTACGGCAGAAACACAAGGGATTCTAAACATCTCATTAACGTCAAAAATCACTGAAGACGAGAGAATTCAATCAAACGACTGGAACAAAGCCTGCAGCCACAAGGGGGCGCAAGGACCAAGTCTGAGGCCCCACTCTGGCGCTTTCTGTGGCGTCACTAAGCAGCACTTGATGAGCCAGGCCTCAGCTGCCGGCTGCCACACGTCTCCATAGATGGCACACGTTGTGCCCCTCAGGCTACAGGCCCCCTGCCCACTCCCTCCATGTCAGACTCCACGTTCCCGACACCGTGAGCAGGTGAATTTTTGAATGGATGCCTAAAGATCAGACCCTGGCGGGGCTGGCATACTCTTCACTCCTGCCAGGGGGTCTCGGTCAGGACAGACTGCAGCTTCCCCTCGTCCTCTCTGCGGCTGTTGCAGGTTTGAACTCGCACGCCCGTCTCGTTGATTTGAAAGGCGCCCATTACTCATCGTAGCCAGAAGGCACGTTCTCTGATGGCAGCTCAAAGCAGTCAGCAGTTCCTGTCAGGTGGCAAACGACTGCAAATCTCCCAGCTTTTCACTCAGGTTAGCCCTGCTGATGCAAACCGTCTCATGCGTGTGTGTGCGTGTGTGCGTGTGTGCTCTCTCTGTCTCCACACAGGAAAGTTCACCTGCATTGAAGTCCGCTTTCATCTCGAGCGACAGATGGGCTACTACCTCATCCAGATGTACATCCCCAGTCTGCTCATCGTCATCCTCTCCTGGGTCTCCTTCTGGATTAACATGGACGCCGCCCCGGCTAGAGTGGCTCTGGGGATCACCACCGTGCTGACCATGACCACGCAGAGCTCGGGCTCCCGAACCTCACTGCCAAAGGTAAGGAGCTTTAGAGCCGCTGCCCGTGCCAACTCCATTAACAGAAAAGACTTCACCCAGCGAGGACACCGGCGGAACGGCCCAACGTTTGGAGGGGGGCAGCTCTGCCTTAAAGACCGGCCGGGATACCCGCCTGCCCCTCCGCTCCTGGTGAGCTGCCCCCCGATGTCAGGGGGCCGAGACCTCGCCGGAGGGCAGAGCTCAACACGTCGTGAAGGGAGACGTCTTCGTTTGTTCACTCCACGTGTTGAATGCTTACCTGGGTAATGGTGGGCATGCGGCCGGGTCACCAGCTCCTCAATTACTACACCAACAGTGGCCCTGGCATCAGTCACATGACCCTGCTAAACGTTTCTCTGCTCTCCTGTCGCTTTTCAGGTCTCCTACGTTAAAGCCATCGACATCTGGATGGCCGTCTGCCTGCTCTTCGTCTTCTCGGCGCTCTTGGAGTACGCGGCGGTGAACTTCGTCTCCAGGCAGCACAAGGAGCTCTTGAGATTTCGCCGAAAGCGGAAGAAGAACAAGGTAAGCGAGAGATGTCGGCCGCGGGCGTCGGAGCTGTCAATGACCCCTGGGCACTGCTGGCACATTAGCTTACTGACCTTCTGCGGATTCCTTCATTAACGTTGCTGTTAAAGTCCGACTTTATAGATGAACGCATCGCAGCTGCCATTTGGAGAATCGATCATCCAGGCAGAGATCACAAATCTGGAGGAGGAATAATAACGAGGGGCGAACCCGCGTTTAGAAAAAGCTCAACTCAAATGCTGGCGCCCTGCCCGGGGTTTGTTCCTGCCTTGTGCCCTGTGCTCCAGCAGACCCCCCGTGACCCTGTAGTTAGGATACAGCGGGCACAGGGCACAAAGCAGGGTGCCAGCCCCACCACAGGGACAATTAAGGACCACCAGCGCACCTGACCTGCAGGTCTTTGGACGGAGGGAGGAAACCCACGCAGACACGGGGAGGACCCAGTAAGCAAACCTGGACGGGTCTCCTTACTGCCAGGCAGCAGCGCTACGCACTGCGCCACCGTGCCACCCCAATGTTTTCCACCTAAACCCTAATAGTGGACAGAAGTGGACACGGTCAAATGTTGCATTTACTTTTGTATAGCGCCTTTCACGGAGTCACAAGCAGAACTTGTCCATTACCATTACAGCCGAGGCAGCCAGTTAGAAGAGAGCCAGTCCTGGAGACCTCGGCCAACTCGACGGGCGCCCCCTGCTGGCCACTCTACCCCATAAACCTGTGCTGGGCCACCTAAAGACGAGGACATAATCTGTGACACCACGGGGGTCCCTTAATCCTACCACGGGCCATGAGTTTATATTCTACCCCTGGAGACCGCGGTCGGCTGCCCGTCCGCTTGCCCCCTGCTGGCCATCCTACAGCATGCCAGTGTTGGGCCGTCTAATCCGACGACAGAATCTCTCCATCCTTCGACTCATAGACTCCCAGAATCTGAGGCCTTTTCCAGGGGCGGGAGAACCGATGGCCTTTATGGCATCGACAAAGAAAGGGCCTGGCACGTCTGGCCTGCAAAAGGGAAAGTCCTGCTAATGTGAGCTGCGATGGCGAACGCCGATAAGTTATGAAGGCATCTCACCGGGTCAGCAGTGTGGTGACCAACGAGTGATGAGCTCCGCATGAACAGCTTTAGAGAACAAACTATCATCGTGAAACAAACGCCTCCTTCCTCATTCATTGGTCAGGAGCTCCGTCTTCACTTGTGTGCACTACAGTCGTGGCCCAAAGTCCTAAGAATGACCCAAAGTGTTGGTTTTCACCAAGTCTGCTCGTGTCAGATGTTTCTGTGGTCTACTGCAGTAGAATGACAAGCGGCTTTGAGTGACAATGACATGACGTTTATGCAAAGAGTCAACATCTGCTGTGTTGGCCCTCCGAGAGCAACTTCTCCCAAACATCCAAGAACAGCTTGGTGACCAACATGACGGAGCACCGGGCCATAAGGCAAAAGAATGGGGGGGGGGGGCCGCCACCAGTCAGGATTGGGCCCAGAAGTTGGTTGCCAGCCTGCCAGGGTGTATTGCAGAGGTCTTGAAGAAGAAAGAAGGGCCAACCCTGCCAATATGGACTCTGTGCCACATCAGCTTCATGTCATTGTCCATGAAAGCCTTTGAAACTTCTCAACTGCTTGTCACTCTACTTCCGTAGAGCAGAGAAACATCTGACAAGAAGATCTGAAGCAGCAAACTTGGTGAACACCAACACTTGGGTCCTTCTCCAAACTTTGGATTGTCCAGAGCTTCAGACTATTTTAACAAAGAACGCACGCGTGTCTGACATACGGCAGGAAAACTGAATTGAAGTGCAGAACAGGAGCTTGAGGTGCCACCATTCAGTGGGTCCCATTAAAGGCCACCATGGCACGAAGTTGGTTGTCTGCGTTCTTCGTGAAACTTTCTTGCCCAACAGCACAAACACCACAGGGGGACGGAGCAGATCATAACGTTTGGATGTTAGGGTGGAGTTTTCACTTTTGCTTTTAAGAGACGATGGCACTCAGCGTTTATCTAGTTCAGTGTCCGGCTCATGAGGGTCAAACCATTGGCACGTCCAAAAAAAAAAACCAGTGAAGCCGATGTCACATTATGTCACTTCTAGTCACAGGGCACGTCAGATTTGCCGATCTTCAATTCAAACGACCAGCTGCCCAGGTCACGGTTACCAATGGAGATGCCAACCTCCCAGCACAGCTGTGCTCGCCCCTTTTCTGACAGCCAATAGCGCTCTGCCCGATGGGTTAATGGTACCAGTTAGTTGAGTGCCAATCTCAGCGCATTTCTTTATTTCTAATCCATCTTAGTGTGCAAACCACAAGATGGCAGACAGCATCTGTGAGGTCCAAAGTGCCCGTCTCCCTTATTCCTCACCGCTGCACTTGATGTGGTCGTCAGCTCTCAGGCACACCGAGCCCACCCTGCCCACCCTGCCCACCCTGTGACTAAAGACAAAATCAGGCCAGCTGGGTGAGTTGTTGAGGATGTCACATTAGACGACTGGAGTCACGCCAAGATTAGGCAAATGACGGGGGGCCAGTAGAGGGGCACATGAACATCAGGAGCTGGCACGCGGTTTCAGGGGGCTCATGAACTTCATGTGTTTAAAACTGTCAGCCATCTTAGGATTCTCTGCTTCTCTCCTGTCCCGTCCTCAAAATCTTCAAGCAGAGCCACGTAAGCAAATTGATAGCTGGCACGCCACGGTGACTCATCCCTTGTTGGCATGAAGTCGGTCTTACCAGTGGCATTAGGGTTAGGGTTAGACACACACACACGCGCACCACCCAAACCAGTCAAAGGCTCCTCAAGCTTTTCCAAAGGTCCACACGTGAGCCTCAACAGACAAAGTTGTTCTGAGCAGCCGCTGGCCAGCGTGTGCCCCGCGTCAAACGGAGGGCAGGGAGCTGTGCCCGTCCCGTTAGTGACACTCCAGATGGAGGTCATTTTGAACTAAACAAAGATGACAAAGACTTGCAACAGACGCATCACTGTAACAACCCCCTCTCGAGTCCCCCAGATGTCAACCCCACGGCCATTGTGGACAGCGGACTCATGAAACGTTCCCATACGGAGGGGCACAGCGGCCTCTGTCACTGGCTGGGAAGACTGGCACTCCACAGAGGTGGGCATTAGAGCCCAGTATACTCCCCTAACAGTGACTGTATAAAGTATAAAATGTCTTTAAAGATTGGCAAGCGTCCCACAGCCCCCCCCCCCCCCCCCCCAACCCCTAGACGTTTGCCAGCTGAGATACGGGTTTGGCTTTAACTTCAAATGGCACCACCAGCTCCTGTAACTTTAACCCTCAAATATTTACTCTGCTTATCGCTGGACTGGGTAAGCCTGTTCTTCCCTTCGTTCAGGCGGCTGGACTTTGCGATGCTCGCTGCTCCGCTGCCACGCCAGGGAGAGTTCAGAAAGTCTCAGTTGTGTAACAGCAGCCACTTTTTGATGTCCCCTTCCTGCAATGACAGCTTTAGGGCTAAACTCTGAAGCTTTGTGACGCTCAAGACCAGCGGCTACCATCACAAGTCCAAAGAGCCGAGTGGTAAAGAGGAACGCAGGCGGGTAACGAGTGGCCGCGGTGCGGCGGGTCTGCCCACAGCCTTCCCAGTTACCGCAGATGACAAGTGACACGGAGCTGGGCCACATTAGCAGCATCTCGACGGACACATGTGACAAGCACAACACAAATCACGTGCGAGTGCCCCGCTCGCTCCGAACTCGCTTCACTGGCATCACTCGGGCACAGCACAGGTCAGCTTACCTCATTTTTTAAAAATGCCGCAGGTTTAAGTGAATGCCACTTCGCTCCGTTCAAAGGAGTCCTGGAAGACAAAAGGCTCTGAGCCAAGGATGAGATGCGGCTTTGGAGTGGTGATGGCTGGACGAGCAAACACAAGCAGCTTGGGAAGAGTGAAAGGAACGAAAATCAGTCAGCATGGGTGACGGCCACATCTGGAGGAGAGCCCAGGAGCAGGCTGGCAGTCATGGTGCTAGTGGGGTGGCAGGTCTGTAACCAAAAGCATGAAGAGACTGCTGTGGTGGCACCACCTCTTCTCTGTAGGTGGCCTCCTCATCGTCTTGGATCAAACCTACAATGGCAGTGTCCTCTGCTCATGTAGTGATAGAGCAGGGTCTGGCCACACGGTCTCAGCCAGCTTCTGTGCCACCTGTGGGGACAAAATGATGCTAAGGAGTCTGCCAAATCTAAGAGCAGCGGATGGCACAAAGTTCTCAAGTCGGTGAGCCTGGTGGTCAGCCATCAAGTGCGGAGCTGTAGAAGCAGGACTTGGACGTAGCAGATTGTACCGCACAGGCAGGACAGAAGGGACTTGTCACCAGTGGTGGGCAAAAAGGCCCATGAAGAAGAGCGTTTAGGGGTAAATCAAGAGGGGACCCTGGGGCAAGAAGTCAAAATGAGCCAACGAGCAAAACACCAAACGTCAATCAAACCTCCAAATGCCAATCAAAACTCCACACGCCAATCAAACCCCCAAATGCCAATCAAACCTCCAAATGCCAACAAACCCCCAAATGCCAATCAAACCTCCACACGTCAATCAAACCCCCAAATGCCAATCAAAACTCCACACGCCAATCAAAACTCCACATGCCAATCAAAACTCCACACGCCAATCAAACCTCCAAATGCCAACAAACCCCCAAATGCCAATCAAACCCCCAAATGCCAATCAAACCTCCAAATGCCAACAAACCTCCAAATGCCAATCAAAACTCCACACGCCAATCAAACCCCCAAATGCCAATCAAACCACCAAACGTCAATCAAAACTTCACACGCCAATCAAACCTCCAAACGTCAATCAAACCCCCAAATGCCAATCAAAACTCCACACGCCAATCAAACCCCCAAATGCCAATCAAACCGCCAAACGTCAATCAAAACTCCACACGCCAATCAAACCTCCAAATGCCAACAAACCCCCAAACGCCAATCAAACTTTGCCCCCCCACCCTGCCTGCGCTATGTGCCACCTGCCACTTCATGTCTCTGCCCCCTCGCGTGTGTGGCTTTCACTTTCACCAACCCTTTCAGTTCTCGCAGGTCAGCAGACGTGTTTTTCGCTCTGCAAGTCTCTGACGATCTCTGTGCCCTCCTGCCACCTTCTCTGCCCGTATGTTCGCTCTCCTTCCGCTGTTCTGTAATCATTTCCATTTTTTTGTGCTAATGTGATCTTCACTCTCCTTTTCTGGAGACTTTTTGAATTTTCGTCCCTCCGTTATCTCTGACCTGCTCTCCTGTTCATCGCGCCAACGCTTTTGAATTCTTTACGACGTTCTACTTTGTCTTCTACTCTTTGTCTTTTATTTCCGTGGTTAAATCTCTTCTCGTCTCGTCGCAGGATTTTTTGATTATAATAGAAAGATGTGAAATCTTAAGACCCCACGTGACCCCCGAGGGCTAAATAAGGAAGGTGACTGGAAAAGGGAGCAGCAGAGAAGTTAACAACGGGACCGAAAGATCAACATTACTGGGACATCGAGAATGAAAAGGTGACAAGTCAGGACAAACGTGAAGGCGGGCGGTTAACAGAGTCCAGAAATAAGCAGCGAGTCCAGCACCTTGACACGTGGGGACAGAAATATCAAGCGTCACACACTTTCAGATGTCCCCAAATTCCTCAACATCGGCACAAAAGTGAGGGCACAGTAAAACGGAAAAATAAATGAACGCAATTCAAACGAAATGAAAAAGTGACAAACACAGACATGGCACCTGCAAGACCCTAATGTGTGCTGCCACCTTAAATAACATGCATGTCATGCCAGGGCCTGCTGTCAGAGATTCCAGCCCCTGAAGAACATGATGGGCACAAGGAAACTCTGCCACAAGCTGACACTGCAATGCCATCAGCACAATCATGCAGCAAACGCGAGGCAAATAAATAAAACTAAGTGCCCCCAAACAAGCGCCCAGATGCCCAAAGCAAATGATAACAGGGGAGACATCATCATCATCATCATCATCCTCCTCCTCCTCCATTGCTTGTGTCCCACCGCATGGTGATCATTATAATCGGCCTCTGGCACAGGGGTAACTGAGGACCCAGGGGGTGGTCACAGATACTGGCAGGTGCCACCTGACATTGGTGCCAGTTTGGGGACACAACAGAGAAGGGGCAGAGATGAGCCCAAGACTTGGAGACATTAGAGGAACGCGCGGCTGGTGACCACGGGGGGCTTTCATCCGATAAGTTGATGGTGCCGACCGTCAGGCTGTTGACAAACGAGAAGCCATTAGGACCACGAGATCCGCCCGCTCCGTGTCACCTCTCTGTGACCTTCAGCAGCGCTGGACAAAGGCCACGAATCGGAGATCAATTGGATTGATTAGAAACAAGCCACCCCTCTGGGAGCTGACCTCTGACCCCACGAATGTCACCACACGGTCTGCTCGCTGCTGCTGCTGCTGCTGCTGCCAGTTGGATGACCTGCCTCTCTAGGGGGCTCAGAAGATGACAGGCCGGGTTGGTGGCCCCTCTTTGTCACACAGACTTGTGCAGGACCTCCTCAAAGCGACGTTCTGTACGGTAGATGTGCTCCTTCCAGGACCTTCTGGACCCAACGCTCCCCAGCAAAGCGTCCCGTCTCATCCTGGCAGTCCCCGCCGTGTGGCCACATCTTTGATGAGCTCCAGAGGAGGTCCTGGCAGAAGATTCAATTCGCCGTCACATACTGGGCACCACTTTCATTACAGTTCTGGCTATTTTACTAAATCCGTCCACACACACGTGATGTTCTCTGGGGCGCCCGATCCAACTCAGCAGCACCGGGCACAGGCAGGGAAACAACCAGTAAGGTGCCAGTCTGTTGCCTCAAGCATCTCCACTCATATTGACTAACATTTTGTTTTTTAGGCTTTTAAAATAATAATAAAAGCAACACAAGTGTCCTCCAAAGGTCTGGGGCCCTGGCCAGGATTTAATGCCCACCTTTCTCCCCATACCCTGGCACAAGAACCTAAGAACGCGCCCACACTAAAACATTCGCTTTTAAAAAGTGCATCTTTAAACAAAAACAAATGTCGCCCACACTGGCATTTTCACACCGCTCTCTGGGCAAACTAAAATGACACACAGATGTTTGCCTACTCTGGGCAGGTGTG
Organism: Polypterus bichir lapradei; assembly: GCA_026402145.1. Lineage (NCBI taxonomy): Eukaryota > Metazoa > Chordata > Cladistia > Polypteriformes > Polypteridae > Polypterus > Polypterus bichir. Next base: position 26,341,520 of record JANRMT010062823.1, on the reverse strand, counting down.
TGCCAGCGGAGAAGCCTTTGAAAGGTTGGCAGGGCCACCAGCCAAGGCACGTATCACACAAAGGAAGTCAGCGGTTTGCCTTTTGCTCACATATCAGAGTTCAGACTGCGTGCGGGTAAGCAGCACAACAAACACACGATCAAATAAGGGGACCAATCAGGCAAGGCTACCTAGTCAGTACCAACCAATCAGAGTGCGCCATTCTGACTCCTCCACAATGCCACGCTGTGCCAGCATCTTCAGAAGTGCGCAGCTCTGGACTGTGTTTTTAAAAAGGGAGGAGAAAAACATCAGGTTAGTGGAGGCCGAGGGGTCAAAGTGGAGGCCAAGGGGTTAAAGTGGAGGCCGAAGGGTTAAAGTGGAGGCTGAGGGGCCAACGTGGAAGCCAAGGGGTTAAAGTGGAGGCCGAGGGGTTAAAGTGGAGGCTGAGGGGCCAACGTGGAAGCCAAGGGGTCAAAGTGGAGGCCGAGGGGCCAACGTGGAAGCCAAGGGGTCAAAGTGGAGGCCGAGGGGCCAACGTGGAAGCCAAGGGGTTAAAGTGGAGGCCAAGGGGTTAAAGTGGAGGCCAAGGGCTGTTTGTTTTTTGCTCGGCGCCATAACCCATCATAAGTGCCCTAAAAGCAGTGCCCAGATGCCCAAAGCAAATGATAAGAGGTATGAGTCGTCATCTTCCATTGCTTTGTGTCCCGCCGCTTGGTGATCATTAGCATCGGCCTTTGGCACGGAGTAACGGCTGTACTTTGAAGCGGGTGAGGACCCAGTGTGGCGTCACAAATACTGTACTGGTACTGAGGAGGAGGAGGAGGAGGAGGAGGAGCGAATGCTTTGGATTAGTTGACAATTTCAATCTCCAGTTTTCGACAGATCTCGATGTTTCACAAAACCTCGCTATGTCGATGACAGCTGTGCGTCTGTCCGTCTGTGCGCCAGGATGGACGAGGGGGCGACGTGCCGATTCGTTTCCGACACTCGAGAGGGACCCTCAGATACCTGCCATTAACGACCCGTTTTATGATCTGGCAGACCAGCATCAGAGCCAGTGCAGGATTTACGTATAAGCTACACAAGCTACAGCTTAGGGCCCCCGCCTTCTTGGGGGCCCCCAAAACAAATTGTCCGAGTGAGCAATTGTCACATATACTTAAATATACTACAGCATATCTGGACTTCTAAAGGGCCCCATGTCTCAAATAGCTTAGGGCCTTAGCAAGTCTAAATCCGGCCCTGATCAGAGCGCTGATTAATGAGTGCCACGGCGTGCGACAGTTCGGGTAACTGGGGTCTTAGGGTGCCAGGCCCACGGACGCTCAGGTCCAATTTATTTCGTCTTCTTCTGGACGTAACGTAACAAGAGGCCTAGAGAGTAAGAAAAGGAAGGTGAGGTGCGTTGCGCTGCCCTTTGTGCACAGACGATAAAGGCCAGAGACCCCAACAAAGGCGGCCAGCCATCTGACCTGGCACAGCAGTACAGGCGGGCGCCCACGCTTTGGAAGGATCAGGATCTCCTAAAATGGGGTACAATTTTGACAGCATTTTTGTCACCTCGGTGTCTGGGAGCGATGGCACGGCTCTTTTCAGACAATTAAAGGTAAGCGAACGTTCAGAGTGGAGACCCGTGTGCCAGCGCTGAGAGCAGAAGGCAGCCACCGAATCAGAAGGATACCACAGCACCTCGTGCCTCTCTCACAAAATGCGCTGTCCCCAGGGCTCCACCCCAACCTACGTCCGCAGCTCAGGATGCCAGCAGAGCGAGTGCCACAAACAGGAGTCACCGGCAACGCCGTCACAAACACACCTGTGTGTGGCAGAGGCACCCGAGCTAAAAGTAAATGAAAATAAGAAGAACGTGGCAAAAGCAAACAAAATGCAGCGCGAGTGGCACACGTACTGATGGACATAGTGGGAGCGCACCTGGCACAGGTACCCTCACCTTAAAGCTCCGTCTTAAAAGATAAATCACTAAACAGAGGGTCACACACAGCACACCCCACAAGCACTCAGTGCCACTGTGACCGTTTAAAGACGCACAATATACAGAATTATTTGGAAATGCCAAGTCAAACGATACTTTAGAAGACCCAGCCAGCCAGCCATTTACCGCGTACTACAAACACATCTCATCATTTGGGGAAATCAAGTCAGGCGTTTAAAAGAAACAACGGCGGGTCTCTGCCCTCGACTCTCGATGGACATTTGAGGGGTAAAACGCAAGACAAGGATTAGACTTTTATATTAAGTGCATTAAAAGACCCTCAAGAACAAATCAAATCAAGTGAATAATATCAGGAACAATAACTAGCAAGTCAAGTGGCAGCAATCGCACTCTGCTGCTGCTGCTGCTGCTGCTGCTGCTGCATGAATTAAACATTTGCTGCGATTCTTTTACTTTGGCGAACGACTCAAGTAAACGTCCACTTTCAGTAAGCCGGTCACAAGTTACGAGAGACTTTAGTAAAGTCCATCTATTGTCCAACACGCTAACACAGGGGTCTGCTGGAGCCAATCCAGCCAGCACAGGGCGCTGGGCAGGAAACAAACCCCGGGCAGGGTGCCAGCCCACCACAGGGCACACACACCAGGGACAACCTAGGACCGCCAGTGCACGTGACCTGCATGTCTTTGGACTGTGGGAGGAAACCCGGGGAGAACAAGCAAACTCCACGCAGGGAGGGCGGACCTGAGAAACGAACCCGCAGGTCTCCTAACTGCGAGGCAGCAGCGCTGCCCACTGTGCCACCCTCTTTAGTAAAGTGCGTATTGTCATACTTGGCCACAAAATTTCATTTACATAAAACATAAACGATCTCAACGGTGTACGTATTACGATTTGAACGTCAACCAGAAAACTGCGATTATCTCGAAAACCTTTCGTTTATTGAAAAAAAAACACAAAAAGACAAAAAAAAAAAAAAGCGGAAATAGCCCAAACGTTGATAGAAAAGCACGTTTCGTACCAAATGCCAGTATGCTAAATGTGGCGCTCGTCCTCAAGTCACACACACACACACACACACAATGTCACAAATGGTGTTTTCAGACTCAGGGAGGTCAGAAACTTCGAGATTCATTCAGATCTCCACATCGAAGTTTTGCCACCGTGCCGCCCCCTCACCCTAGAACCCCTTCACTCACTCGTTTTCTAAACCCGTGTATTTGACATTAAAAATGTTCGCAATAATTTCCTTAATGTCGAACAAATGAATGAACATTTCTTCGTAGGCAGAATTAAAGTTTAACGAATCGGCGCCAAGTTGAATGAATCCATCAGTAAAATTCCCATGAACGCTACAAAGACTTGTGACTGACGTGCTGCGCCACCCGAGCCGCCACAATCCCCGTGTCGTGAGCTGCCCAAGTTACCGACGATCGACGGGAAAGCCGAGCCTTCGCGCTCGCACCGGGCCTGCCCGCCTGCCCGCCTCCAACATGCCGCTCCTTATCCTCACACACACGAGAAGGTGAGGCTCAATAAAACGAGTGCGCGAATCCCGAGGTCACCGGACGAGTCGAGTGCGTCACTAAGATGTTTTTACTTACCGAACGTGGCGCTTGTGGCGCTCCGGGATGCCGCGTCCTAAAACGGTCACTTTGCTGGCGGTGAAGTCGGGTTCGTGTCCACCACGCAGTCGCTTCATGTCGCCATCCATCCTCGTGGCTCCAGCACTGCCAGGCTAAGTAGCGGTGAGTTTTGAACCTGGCACCTGCCTGCATGTGGGCAAAACAATGAACAGATTTTAATGATGATGATGATGATGATGATGTTCAACAGTAAAGCTGCTCTCAACGCTGCCTTTCTTTTTGCTTTTCATTTCATGCAGGAGGAAGACGTCAGGGACAGCCGGCAGAGTTTCACTGCCTATGGAGTTGCGCCCTGTGCCCAAGACAAAGATGGCGTTGCCCCCAAAGCAGCCAGCAACTCACCCCAGAGCGCCCCCAAAAGTCCCGAGGAAATGAAGAAGATATTCATCGACAGGGCCAAGAAGATCGACACCATTTCTCGCGCTGGCTTCCCGTTAGCATTCCTCTTCTTTAACATCTTCTACTGGGTTGTGTACAAAATCCTGCGGCACGAAGATATCCACCAGCAATGACCCGTCCGCCGGCCTCGGGAAGAGGGACACACAGGAGGACTTCCACCTAACTATGCAAATGGCGACCAAAATCCGTTAGCACAGCTTTACTGCCAGGCACTGGTCGATCGTACCAGGGTACCTGCCACAGGGCACCTGCCACAAGGGCACCTGCCACTGCACACCTCCGTGCCACAGTCGTTTGAATGCCAAAGTCAACTTGTTTTCTCTCACGGACCCGACCCTTAAAGTACAGGCTGCCCTGCAGACAAGACGGTGATTTCTTTTATCGGGACGAACATTGTGAGCCACACCAGTGTGGAGGTTTTAAAGGGGCGCGTTGTGGCGTCCCGTTACGACCGCCACCCTCCCGAACTTGTCATGTAAAGTTCGTCAGGCCACTCGTCCTCTCCTCGCGGTGTTTCAAATCGCGCGCGCGGATTATTTGGCGGGATGATTTAATGCGCCTGCGCGCTCTGCACGACTGCGGGCAGATGAAGAGGCCACGTCTGCGCAGATGGGCTGCACGCGCGCTGATTGGAAGGAGAAGCGCGGAGCCTGCAGGACGTAGTAAGTCAGCGTTCGTGGCTGCAGTGCTGCGCAGCGCAACGCAGCGTCTTCGTTCTTGCTGGCGTTGCCTTTCTGGCGTGATGGACGGGGAAACCTGACCTTTGCAAACCAAATCCTGTATATTCTTGACCACCGATGGCGAGTCTTTGCCCTTTTTTTGTTGCTGTTTTAAGAGCATTGTGTTAAGTGGCTGCCCACCCTAACATCGAGATTCTGGAGTGCCATGCTTGCTGTGACACTCGAGCGATGTCGAGAGGCATCCAGTGCATCAAAAGCGCTCTGTTACTTCAGTTTGTGACCTCTCAGCACAAATAGCCGGTGGGAGGTGGCGTGAAGGGGGACCGCTTCTTTGAGACGTTGGTGACCCACGCTAAACCAGTAAAGGCAGGCTGGCAGCCTCTTCCTCTCCCTGCTTGATGAGTTCACCTCGAGTTTGGTGAAAGAAAGTTTCCAGAATTTCATAGAACTTGCGAAGGAGAAGTGGACGATGGTGGCCAAGTGGCTGTCCAGGGGTCTCTGAAGTCTGCCAGCTGTGACCAGAACTGTGAGCCCGCAGCTGAAATGCGACCTGGAAACCCAGAACTCCAGGGGTCATCAGGTGATCACTCGCCATGCTGTCCATGAGGTGCATCAGCAGATGGTCCCATAGCTTCTGCCAGCCTGCCCATCAGATTGCCACCACCATGACGGCTGCTGCTGCCCACAGCCCACTGATGGGCATGAGGAGAGGTGGCAGGTCTGGTAGACCCCATCCAGCTTCCTGGTGAGGGCACAACTGAGTGACATTGGCTGCTGCTCCTCAGTGATGTCACACTGGCCCCCCCAGACTGCCTGCCCGCTCACCCCGGGGCACCGAATAAAAACAGAAGCCTTTGACATCAGTGGCGCTGTGGCCGCGGTGGGGGGCAGTGGGGTGCGCTTGCCCTCCTTATCGGCAGTCGGGCACACTGTGGTATTCGGGGCACCCTGTCACCCTTAAAAGCTCATTGTGTCCTTTAACGGGGACATCAGAAATCAAATCTAAAACGTCCGCCTGCTGCCGTCACCAAATGTCAAAGGTGCCATGGATTGGGGCCAAGGTGTGAAATACTGGGGGGTCTCCATGGACTCTCTGAATATCAAAGCACGTTCTGATGTTGAGTCCATTACCCGTATGATTATGGTGCCATTTTGGGCATTTCACGCCCACTCACAATTTAATTTGGCAGGCGTTTGGCTTTGGGGGTTGATTGGCTCAACTGGTGTTTCCTTTTGTTTTGGCGATGGGGACGCCACCTTGAGGCTTTTGTGTCATCCGTTGCCATGGAGATGTCCCCATGATGCAGTGCGGCTTGTGCCATCATCGTCTGTAGTTGGTCTGTAGTCTGACCAGCATGTGCCACTGGGCCGATCCTGCCAGGTCGCTGACTGTCCCTTTTGGCCGTTTGAACCCGAGCTCCGCTCTCTCTCTCTCTTTTGACTTTTGGTTTTGACCCCCACTGAGCTCTTTGGCTCCATCCCATCTCCTGACCTTCATTTTGGAGATGAATTGGCCTTTTGTGCGGCTGGTAGGCGGACGGGACGGGGTGAGACTGGCAGCGGCCCACCAGCCAGGAAGGAGAGGGGCATTTTGTAAGTTGAATTCAAGAAAAAGGAAACACTAAAGCGGTGCCCCACAAAGTCTGGCGGGGTACAGGGTGAGGTGTGCCACGTCCTGAAGTTTGTGCACGCAGGTTCTCGTTGGGCCCTCATGGCACTGCCGCCTGTTTTTGGGATGAACCCGTGGGCCGACGGCAGGGGGTCTTGATCAGTGCAGTGCAGCGTGATGCTGGTCAGGAGCACAAGGTGGCATAGCTGTGGGTTTGCAGGGTCTACACCTGTTGTTTGCCCAACATTGGCATACCCTAAGTGACAGCTTTCTCCGTGTCTAGCAGAGTCCCCCAGTACCACCAGTGACGCCTGAATGGACTCTGACACCCCAAAGCCCCCAATTCGATTAAGCAGGTTATTCCAGCAAACTGAAGGAATTTGGCTCATCACTGGCGGGTCACACTGCGAGTCAGAGGTGGGCATAGAGTTGGCAGCCTGGTGATGCACAGTCCAGCGCTCCGGCCCGCCACTGGGTCACAGAGCCTTTGGGCATCAGTGCCACATGTAGATGGGACATACAGTGACGTTTGCTTCCTTACCTGACTGCCATCGTGTCCTTGATAAGTGGTGGCCCATCAGTCCTCCCCTTTAGCTGCCAAGGCTACAGTGGCACATTCGAAGAGGAGCTCAGAGGCCGAGGGTGAGGGTCCGCCACTCAGCACGTTATTGAGGGCACCAGCCTGAACGTGAGACCACACGCAGGGGCACATCCTTAGCACCCCATGCCCAGTGTCTGTCTCTGGCCGGGCGATGCGATGAAGAGCGGCACAAGTTCTGTCTGCTAGCAAACAAATGACGAGGAAAGAAAGTCTGAGGCCCAGGACCCCCAAACCCCACCAGGCCATCTGACCAATGCCATGACACTGCAGCACCCTCAGCAGCCCCCCAGGGAGGCATCCTTTGTCTTTTATGCAGGAGTAAAACCCGTTTGGTCAGATGGTCATGTGTGAGCTTGGGGGGCCGCCAGCCGTCACTTGGCATCTTCTCTGTGCCCGAGTCTGTCAGTCTTCACCTGAGCTTGGAAAGCAGACGTCTGCACTCTGAGCCGCTAAAGGAAGCGACGCGTGAGTGTGGCGGGTGCCCACCTGGGACCACCAGGACAGCAGCACGAGGAGCTTGGCATCTTCGGCTCTTGTTTATACACGATGACCCTTTTTGTCTAAAGCCGTCAGGACTCGCTCTGAGGGTCTCGACTGGCCTGGCGCTGTGGGCCACTGGCCTTCGACCGAGCCTGCAGTTTGCTTTGTCTTCCCCCCACGTGGGGTCCAAGACCACCGGTGTCACATTTCAGACATTTTCACAGTACGTCTTGGAGTTCGGGGGTCCTTTTGTTTAGCAGACGAGTCCCTAAGTGTGCCATCTACATCACAAGCAGAGGGCCTGCCCGTGCCAAGTCCGTGGTGAGTGGTCTTCAGGTCCGGCGCGTGTAGACCTTGTGCTTCATAGCTGCCGTCTTCTCCTTTTCTATTGTGCTTTGTTTGTGACCCTCTTCTTTCAGCGGGCGCACCTTTGTGTATTTTTGTATTTAAAATAAAAGCATGGTCTTCAACTCGGATGTTGGTGGCTCATCTCTGGGTGCCTCCTGAAGCTCGTGATGTTTCTACGAGAGGTCGCACTCGACCAAGGTGTCCTCACTTTGAGTTTCCTCCTTGTCCTTCCAAAACAGAAGCCGTGGTCCATTAACATGTCCTCAGGGGGCCGTGAAGCGGCACACAGGAGGCTCAGTCAGCTGGAGGGGGCACTCGGGTAAGGAGAACAATAAAAAAAATCAAAGACTTCTCTGTCACCCACGTGCTGGCATCCCTGGCATTATTGGGATGTTTCTGAGGCCATCCCTGCCCCCTTTAGGGCACCTTGTACACACAGATAAAGGTCCCTGGCACTGAACGGGCACAGAGGAGTTGAGTCAAGCGATTGCCCAGTGCAGTGCCAGGTAAATCAACAACCCTGGCAAAGATCTGTCATCGTCATCGTGGCCATCGGTTTCTGAATTCAGGAGGACAAAGCCCTTTCTCTTGGGCCCGTTGTTTTGGTGCCCTAATGTTAACCCTAAGGGTCTTTCAGCCCTCATTCTAATCGTTTTTAGGGTCTCTGAAGGGCTCTCATATTAACCCTAATATTTATGAAATATAATTTCCAAATGTCATTTATTTATCCAGTGCTTTAGGTCTCATTGTAGTGTCATTACTGTATACGATCTGGCTCTTTTTATTTTATATTTTGGTCAGTAGGGGGCAGTCTTTGTTTTTGAACATAAGACCGACGGCTTTCTGAATATCTAGAATGTAGACGTATGTCATCGAGTGATCTATGAAATCTAAAACGTTGAATTGTTAGAGATATACATTAGCTCGATAAATAGATTAGCTCGATTTCTGTGCTGGGCTGGCGCCCTGCCCGGGGTTTGTTGGCTCCAGCAGACCCCCGTGACCCTCTAGTTAGGATATAGCGGGTTGGATGGATGATGGATGGAGATATCTTTATTCAGGACCAGGGCACCACAGCTTTTGCCTTCAGGCTCTCATCTCCTACACTAACCCTAATCGGGTCCAAAATGGCACCAAGTGGCAGAGGGCACCACAGAGCTTCAGGGTCAGATTTCTCATCTCTGTTTGTCTCTGCCAGCATCTCATGGCAGGGCCTTTCACAAAGTCCTCATTTTAGGGGCACAACATCTGGTGGTGACCCCAAGTTTCAGCTGCCAAATCAAGATGTGCTGGGTGACCTGCAGGTGGCACTCTGCTCTGTTGTCTCCCCTGTGGATGGCACAATGCCCTGTCAATATGGCTCCTTCGCTTGAGTCTGGCACTAAGGGGGCTTGTGGGGACACGTCTTCTCATAATGACCACGTGATGTCATCGACGGGTCATGTGACTCGCCCTTAAAGCCCTTTGCTGAAAGTCAAACCAAGCGCCCCCATGTGAGGTACGCCACCTAGTGTTTCATTGACGCAGCGATGGCCGCAGCGGGTGGCTGCCTGTTGTACTGACAAACACGAAAACGGACGAGACCCCAACCTGAGCCCCTTTAAGGGGGCCTATTGGATTTCAGAAGTGCCAGGGGCCACAGTCCCATTAAGCCTCACCTCCTTAGTTACCGAGTGGGATGCGGGACGGCCAGGAGAGTCTGTGGTCCCCGAGGTTGGCACTCGCGTCACGTCTGCTCTGCTACCTTCTCTTGCTGTCCCGAGGAGCAGAGTGAGGGCAGACGTCACCCTTGATGGCAGCTCCTCCGTGACGGTGTCATCACGCAGGACGAGGTCCTTAGGGGCTGAAGACCAAACGGGGCAAGATGAAGGTGCCATGTGGGACTGCGTTAGGCGAGCTGAGGTGTGGGCTCCTTCTGCTCTTTTCACGTCCGGCCCCTCAGAGCCCCCCAATGCTGCCACGTGGGCCGCTTTTCGAGTTGGCCTTTTGAGGTCTCATTTTGGCTTTCGGTGGTCTGTCCCTGTCTGCTCCTGGTCTCCTCAGCTCTCGATGGCACATCAGCTCTTCCATAAACGCTTTAGACTCCGGCAGTGGCACTCGGGATGGGGGGGGGGGGTGGCCCCCCGGTGTCGTCCCTGCGTTTATTGCCTACCTTTGTACCCCTTGGGGGTCTCGATTTGATTTTGTTCACTTACTGCTCCTGAGCACCCCCTGCAGGTTCACAAGACACCAAATTTTAAATCAAAGCCAGCGCTTAGTGTGTCGAGCTCTGTGTCTGTGTCACTCATGCCAGCCTCTGTGCCCGATCATCTGAGCCCCTGATGTCCTTCGAGTGCCCAGCTGATGCTTTATGGCTGGAGATGCAGAAGAGAAGTGGAGGTCTTCACTGGTCCATCGCTTCAAGGCAGTCGGTGGTCCTGTTCTCCTTGGATGAGGCGCTATATGGCTTCATGGTGGCAAGCTGGGTCAGCCACTGGCACAATACCCACTCGCTCTCTGTGTCCCTCGGTGCCAGAGCTGAGGTCGGCTGCCACGCCTGTCCTCCTGCATTTGGGGGGCTGCTGCTGTTGACCAGCGTCATACTGAGGTGACCCTTCAGGCCTCCAGGTAACGTCACAGACTCACGTGCCCGCTGCCCCCCAGGCCTCATGCCCAGACATGTGCCAACACATCTGTCCAACACATGGGGCACTTCAGAAATTCTTCCGCTGACACGTGGTGGGCTCCTTCAGTGCCTGACGAGACGGCGGTGGGCCAGCGATAATCTGCGCTGCTCTCGTCTGCGCACTCGCAGACCCCCCTGCCGGGCACTTGTGTGTTTGGGTGGCCGCAGCCCACATGCAGACGACTGGGGTGCCATTTGTGTTGCCCGCAGCCTTCCTTCATGCCAGTGTTTTCTCTCTGCCAGCTCACCCGCTGCTTACCCACCTGACTTGGAGCTTCAGGTCTGAATTACAGAGAGTGGAGGCTGAAAGGCAAATTTATGAACAGCGAGGGCCAGCTTGGCATCCACCACTGCCACCGAACAGCTAATTGACTTGTGTGCTCGTAAAGCGCTGCCTGGGCCGTGATGCCCGCTTGGTAAATGAAGAGCAGCACAGCAGAACGGGAAAGGCGGCCGACTCTCGGCTAATGAATTCGAGGAAAGTCACGGCAACGATTTATAATTCATCAGCGGGCACCACGTGGCAGGAAGGAAATGAATCATTAACATAACGTGAGAGTGCCAGAGCGGTGCCGTGTGCCCGGCCCCGGCCGTCATGGTGCCAGCCTGTCATCACCTTCTCTATCAGGAGCCGTAAGTGACATCCGCCTGCTTAAGTTTGATGTCACCGCACTGTCTTGGCATCCTGGCGTCCAGTGTCACACACCTAAGTGCCCACTTCACCAGTCCTGGCATGGGTGTCCACTGAGCTGAGGGTCAGCAGCCCACCACCCGTGCAGCAGGAGAACGTCAGGGTCAGCGACAGGTAAAGCCAAACAGAGGGAGCACAAGGACCCCCAAACAATGCGTGCGGCCCCCCTGTACGTGTCACAGTTTGTGCCCTCGCCACCTCCCTGCTCAGATTGCTGGGTCAGAAATCCCTGCTCTGTGCCCCTCTGAGTGCCTCCCAGGCCCCTCCGAACCACGGGCAGCTCAAAGACGATGCGTGTTGCCAGGGTACCCATGGGGCGTGTGACGTCACCTGTGGCCGCTCGCTCGCTCATTCAGTCCACTCCTGCGGTGTCCTTGTCACGGCTCTGCTTGATGACCAGTCTTCATCCTGCTAGGTCTCTCCTCTGCCTTCGACACGGCGGGCATCACTGGTTTGAGTGCCACCTCCTGGGCAGATCCTGCCGTGGAGCGATGTCAAGGGGGCACCAGGCAAGCAGAGTGCTACCCCAAGGATCGGTGCTGGGTCCTCTGCTCTTCTCCCTGCCCTCCTCCTCTTCCTCACTAGGCGCCATCACCCAGTCCCCTGGCATCAGCCTGAGTCTCTGCAGTCTGGATGCCATCCCATCTCCCCCGCCTTCTTCGTGGACCTGGCGCCACGTCCTCCCGGCCTTGGAGGTTCAGTCTGTCGGTCGCAGCACAACTCCTGGTCCAGTCCTTGGTCCTCTCTACTGCTGCAGCTCTCTGCTGGCAGGAAGACTGGCATGTGCCACCAAGCCACCGCAGGTAATTTGAATTGCAGCAGCATGCTGAGGTGGGCACATGCCACTCCCCTCCTCAGACCACTACACGTTAAGTTCGTATCCTCGATGGCTTTGGTCAGTGGGTCAGTGCCAGCATGTAAGGAGATGCCAGCTCTGCTCTGCGTGGTACCAAACCTCAGTCCTCCTAGCTGGTGGAACTCGCTGGCGTTTTGTTGTGAGCTCGTCACTTGCGGTCGGTGACTCATTTTGTCACCTTGTCCTGTCACACTTGGTCCCAAACAGTCCGCAGGCTGAGGTGACTTTAGATTTGTAAAACGGGGGGCTTTTGCTTTCATCCGTCCGTCTGTCGCGTGTTTGTGTGGAGCCCCTAAATTAAAGAGAGCGACAGCGTGGCAGACAGCTGTGACAGTCAGGGCGTCACTGGTCGTTGGTTTGTTTTCTGTTCTCTCCCCTGTGTGCCCAGAATGAGCTGTGAAGTGGGAGCTCAAGAGCGACGTGGTTAGCAAGGCGCTATAAAGCTCGAGGGGGGATCGATATCATGGCATATAAGGGGCTGGCAGCGGTAAGACCCTCCAACAAGCTTTCAACAGTAGTAGAGAATAGTTGGACCACCACAGATTGGGATGCCAACCAAGGATGCCAGTCAGAGGCAGGTGGCTTTAAACATCAGTAAGCAAGCCTGGCTACAACCTCTGCAGTGCCCACTGTGGTCCTGAAGGGGGCAGGTGCAGGGCTGAGGTCTTCTGAAGGGACCCAGGTACTGCCAGCCTGCCTGCCCTTAGTGGCAGTGAGAGCCGGGCACAGACCACTGCCCGTGTGACATATGGAGATTGGCTTTATCTCGATGAGGACCCCTGTCACCAGCCACTCTTTTAGCAGAACGTCACTGGCCACCCAGACTGGTGACTTCCTTGAAGTGGGTGTCACCACCACCAGTGCCATTGGATGCTCTGAGCATAGACAGAGCTGGGTACAGTGTCCATTGGACAGGTGGGCATCAAAGTGTCATCTCAGCCCAGGCACGGGTAGGGCACTGGTCAGCAGCCAGTAATGCCAGTGAGACTCACAGGGTTACACGATTAGAGGCTGGCATGAATTCTAAAAGAAAAGAGACAAGAAGACATCACTGGGCACTTCATGGAAATCGGTCAACACAGGCATGGACTGGCTGGTGCCATCCCATTGTTGTCCTCCTTGGCACTGCCATCCTGTGGTGTCAACTTTGGGCCAAGGATGAAGCCACACAGACAACTGGTCAGCAGACATGGGGACAAAGCCAGGACAGTTGTGCCACCATAGCACCCCCCTGCTGTCCCCCCAGTCGCTCCTTGTATCTGCTGCCCCCCCAGGGCCCACTGCTATAAATATCCCTCCAGTGTAAATCTCCTGGCAGAGCGCGCCACTCGACGGCTCCGATTTTATAAATATTTATACCCAGGCTGCTCGGAGGACTTCAGCTGAGCCGGGCACTAAAAGGATCTCGAGTTCACTAGCACGAGGGTCCGGGGCGGGGCGGGGGGGGGTTGGGGTAAGGGGGACTTCCCGTCTAACTCAGTTCTGGTAGGCAAATCCCACTACTGACACCACCGTTTGACACCAAGCAGCTCACGTCACCTGCCTGAAACAACAAAAGAGATGTCACCAGTTGTGCCTCGATTGTCACTTTAGATAAAGGCGGTAATAATGAGGGACGGCGTCTCCTGTGTCAGGGTCCTTCCTGCCCGTGCCTGCCACTAAACTGCAGTCACGGAGGAGAATCCGACAGGGCAGCACTTGCCTGCCTGGGCCAGACCGCCGCAGTGCCCCCCGCAGTGCCCCCCGGGCACTGAAGTGCGCGAACAAAAGAAGGATTGAGAGGAAAGGCGAACGAATGAGCGACACGGGGGCCGTCCGGTAGACGACGAGCGCCGCCGCTAATCCCGTCTGCGCCTCCGCGCACAGCGCCTTGAATAAACTTTCGATAGGCGCGCCCGTGGTGGGGGGGGTCCGCTAATGGCCCCTTTAAGCCTAATTGCCGCCTCGCTGCTGAGTTATCGCTTGTCTTTGTGTTTGCTCGCATTCTTCATGTAGATTTATAGCGCGGCAGGGAAAGAAAAAAAAAAAAAAAACACGAAACACCTTTACCTGTCCTTGGGTGGGGGGTGGGGAGTGGGTGTAGGGGGTGTATTGGAGCTGCCGGGCTGGATGGCTTAGGACTGAAGTCACGTGACCCTCCAAATGCCACGCCGAGCCCCCAGGGCCACGCATGCTCTCGGGTATACTGGATTTTCGGGACTTTACTCACAAGCCCCTCTTAATATATCGGATCGGGGAGCGGGTGGCACCCGGATTCGAGCTCCACTGCCATAAGCTGGCATATGTCATGATGCTAAGCCGATGGCCGACTCAGACGGTGACACCACAGCTCAGTAAAAGTTCAACGGAGGTGCCGACGAGTGGACGACTCATGGCGAAAAAAAGAAAGAGCCCCCTTTCCCGAGAACGACCCCCGGGGGACTCCCATATACCATTCAGTTCCTATCTGTTGTCACTTGCACCGCCGCGTCGCCTTCGTTTACCTGCTCGCCCTTTTAGAGAGGACAGCGCCATCAAAGTCCCCCCGCCCAGAGTCCCAACCCCCGCCATGCAGACGCCTTCTATAAACGCGCCTGCGCGGACAGAGCCCACCGATCACTGCGCGGCTTCTCAGGTGTTCCCACCTGCTCGACCCATGGAACGACATGAAGGCCGGCGCTCCGCAAGGCGCTATAAGAGCGGGCGGCGGGGCAGAGCTGACCGGCAGGTGACCCCGCGCACTTGGGTTCCGCCCCCCGGAGGACGCATTTAGTGCGGGGCGGCGAGCGCGCGCACATCGGCGACATGGCCCTGACGGGGAGAATCGCGCTCGTCACCGGGGGAGCCCAGGGCATCGGCAGGGCCATCTCGGAGGCGCTGCTGCGGGAGGGGGCCAAGGTAGGGGCTGACGGAGCAGCGGGACGGCCGACACCCAACCCCAACCCCAACCCCCCCCTGACTGTCGGCTCTCGTTCCCCGCAGGTCGCGCTCGTGGACTCAAACCCGGAGGTGGCCAGGGAGTGTCGCGGCCGCCTGGAGGAGGCGTTCGGGGTGGGCAGCAGTTTGTTCTTCGAGTGCGACGTGACGGACTGGGCGAAGCTGCAAGGTAGGCGTAGTTTATATCGGCCCGCTGTATATAGCGCCTTTGTCCGTGCCCGCCTGTTGCCCTCGTAGGGGGGTGGGTGCAGGTCAGGGGTGCCCCCCGAAGGTCAGTCTGCCGACGGCTTTAACTTTAATGGCAGCACACCACTGCCATCTCTCAGCTGGCATAGTGCCCGCATCGGTAAGTGAGGTGGTCCACTCTGCCTAATCCATCCACCTTCAGACCTGTGTTTCCTAATTGGGGGGCACCTGCCCTCGTCCACTGGACCTGTCATCTGGCTGAGGCGCCGCCCGGCTCCTGAATGGAGTGGATGGCATAGGCCGCAGGTGCCATGCAGTCCAAGCAGAGGAAATGCATTGGTTTGACTTGCCAGTCTGGACTCATGGGCACCCTGTCCACATCCTGCCAGTACCAGTGTACCAAGTGTTGTGCAAGAGCATGTGTCCTAGAGGGGCAGCAAGCTGAAATGCTGAACCACATCTTGGTTATAAAGCGGGCGCATGTAGCCTGGCGTTAGGACTCATGGAATGGATGACAAACCACGGGCACTTCGGTAAAGATGGCACCTTAAGTGGTCTGCCCAGGCATTCATCTGCTGCTGTTGCTGGACTTCATCACAACATTCATCTAAACGTCAGTATCGGCCCGGGCACGTCGGTGGGCATCGTGAGGTGGACACACTTCGTCACCATGCATCCTGCCCCTTTGTGAGTGAAGAGCCCACCAGATGGCCAGCAGGTCTCGGTTTGAACCTCAAATGGAAAAGTGGAGGCCTGTGGACAAGCTGGCAGGTGACGGTGATGGTGACAGTCATGCCCTTATTTTTAAAATGTATTGCTGGAATCGCAGGGTGGCATCATGGGCACAGTGCGCACCGTCCGGTTTCTGATGGTCTCCCGTTTGTTTTTTTTATTCCGCAGAGGCGTTTAGGAAGACCGTTAAGCACTTTGGGCGCCTGGACATCGCGATTAATAACGCGGGCATCAACAACGAGAAGGACTGGCAAAAGACTATCAATGTCAATTTGGTAAGAGACACATCCTCCATGTTTGAGAAGAGTGACAATGTCTGGTTATGGGTGGCAGTGCCCGGCTGTGGCTTCTGTGCCGCCTTATGTTAGTCATTTACCCAGACTTCCTCGTCTTGGCACTTGTGGTCAGCAGCTGGGGATGCCACACTAGGATAGGGCAGATGGACACAAGGAATGGTTGTCAAACTTAAAATGACCAGCAGGAACTGTGAGCTTATGTAGCAGTAGGCACCTCTGCATGCCACTCTTGCCCAGAGAGAAATGGGCACAAAGTTAAGAGGATCAAAGGAAAGGAAATAAAATGTAATCTGCTGTGATGCAGCGGATCGATGCCCAAGCACCCGTAGTGGGCAGCACAAATAAAATGCCAGACACTTGTAGAATACACACCACTTGATGCCATGCTGTGGCCAAGCAGAGCTCTGGGTGGGGCCATGTAACTGCATTGCCTAGCAACAGACGCACTTTGGTGGGGTCAAGAGCAAAGGGCAGGGCGGGCCTGGGCAGCTTCCTCTATGGTGCCCAACCCACTGTTTACTTACTGGGTGACCAGGACTTCACTGCCTGCCACTGGTGCAGTCCTGGCACACAACCTTTATAGGGACTGGCACTAAGAAAGGAATGAATAATACAAGGACGAGAGCTGGTGCCAAGCAAGTGCCCAAGTGGTTGGGTCTTCTGAGCCCTGCTCACCTAGTCCCTTTCTGCTGCCCCATGCCCATTTATGCCTACTGTACTCCTTTATGCCTCTAAATGTGTGTGCCCAACATCAGCAACCTGAATGAGTGACACTCTAATCAGATGGCTCAGTGGCCTGGCAATGCCATCTGTGCCTCTGGTATAAACATGGAAGTCCTCGGCAGCGTCCTCTGATTACTGTACAGGGACATTCATGCATGACTTGTATAGCGCCCCTCACGGTTGTATCTGCTCATCTGACCTCGCAGTCGTTTGTGCCACGTTAGTCACCATGCAATCTGAAAGGCGCCTTCATTTGGTTTTTCATTTCCAGGCCTTGGATTCTACATGTTGGGCTGCATGGGAAGCCCGGGTCTTTGTCTTGTGTGCCCATGGTGCCCGACATGAGCCCACCTGTGCAACATGACCTGCGTGAAATGAACGATTTGAGGCACAGCATTGGCTCTGTGAGTGATGGACTGGCACCCCCTGCAGGTCAATTTCTGTCACTGCCATGCTTCATTCTGATGGCTGGTGGGCATTTGGAGGTCACCCTCTGTTAAGGCTTAGTGGGCAGCCCTTGGTTTACTCAGAGCATGGCGCTATATGGACCTGGTCTACAACTCCCGTGACAAACAGCAGGGGTGCCAACAGGGAGCAGAAATGGTGGGGGGGGTGGGGAGGAGGCAGGCTGTGTACAGCGGGCACAATGCCGGGCTGGTGACTCTTGCTGTGGATTGGACTGATGGAGGCCTTTTCTACCTTGGCAGACCTCCCTGATCAAAGGGACGTACCTGGCACTGGAGCACATGAGCAGAGAGAATGGCAAAGACGGCGGCGTCATCATCAACGTGTCCTCCATGGCAGGTACGGCCGCCACCTCCTCCTCATACTTGTCTTTTCAAAGGTGGGCATTTTAGCGGGCACAGTGACCACCGATGAGGCTGTCCAGTTCTGGTCCTCACCATCCAGCTGCTCCTGTTGTCATGTGGTCATCGCATCCAGCACTTTTGACCATTCCTCATGGTGACCGGCCGCCGAATGGTGAGGAAGTGAGGCTGGTGTGACTTTGGTCACTCAGTTGAGCTGACCACTGCTGAGGGTCCGGGGGAGGCCAGGAGAGGTGACCCTCAGTATTCCAGCTGAGTGGCTGTGGGCCACCACGCGTCCACTATGACTGTCCTGCCCTGTCAGCTGATTGTGCTTTACAGCCCACACCTGCCCACTCCTGCCATGGTCATTTCAGCCACTCCTGAGCCCCTGCTGGTCACCATCTATGCCAGATCCACAGGTTTAAATCAGAAAGCGCTCAGCCTTTACCTTATATAGCGCCTTTCAGCTGACCCCTAGCACACTTGAGTCCAGAGGTGAAGGCTGAGCTGGCATCCTTGGCAATGCAAGACCAAAGCTACCAAAGCAAGGCTGCTCTGCCAGCCTGGACAAAGCACAAGATGGTGACAAGAACGAGAAACGTCAGAAAATGGGCGGCCAGTGTAAGCAGAGGAGCAGCAGACGGTCAGCGGAGCAGCCATGGCACACACTCTGTGCTCCGGTTGGCATTTCTCTTCTCCAGGATGAGCTTTAAAGAGATGCCAGCTGGTTAGGGACTGGGACGATGTGCACAGCGGTGGCAGAGACACCCAGGATGCCCTCCCTTGATTGGCTGTGTCTGAGATCACGAAGGGGGCAATGAGATGTGAGGAAGTCAGAATGGAGCGGCGGGCACAACTTTACACCTAGGTCTATATGTAGGGGTCAGGAGTGGACATGGGTGCGGTGCCTGGTCACTGCTGTCCACTCGTGCAGCCCCAGTGCACGGCCAGCTCTAGACTGGCACCGCACAAACCGAACAGCAAACGGAGCACGATGTTGGTACAGTCGGCTGCCCCTTTGTTAATTCAGGGTGAGTTGGTGGCCCACTAGCAGTGTGCCCACTGGCCAGTGTGATTGCTGCCCGGCTTGTGCCCGATGCTGCTGGACACCCTGACTTAGATTAAACTGCTGTGAGAGGAGCGGGAGCGACAGCGCCCCCTACCTTACAATCCCATGGCAGGCGGGTGTTAGCGGCTGAAGTTCCCGGCTTTACGAATTTCATGAATTTACTGTAAAAAAAAACCAAGAAGAATAAGAAAAAGAATAAGGCGACAGTCACAAACGGCCACCCCTTGTCGCCGGCTTGTTGCGCGCATGAGCGGTTCGTCGGCGCACGAGACGGCCGTTGACCTCCTCGGCCGCGCGCTCGCAGCCCCACCGCGCGTTCAGCTGTCGCTGAGCCTTGGGTTGCACTGCCATCTGCTGGTGAGCTGTGGTACTGACACGACATGCGTCTTTTCTTTTATGACTTCTTTGTTTATACAAAGTGTCACCCCCAGTGCCCTGTTCAGCAATGGGCTCTGGAGGTGCAGGGTTGCCATGTAAGCCTCTGTTTCTTGTCTTCTTCCCTTTCAGCCTTCATGCATTCCCCTCACATGCCAGTCTACACGGCCACCAAGTATGGCGTGCTGGGATTCACTAAAGCCATGGCGGTAAGTGGCATGTCACAATGTGCGTTATTGTATGTGTGTGTGTGTGTGTGCGCCCACGGCGGGCACCTCGAGGAACATGCAGGGTGAGCTGTGAAGAGCTGGTGCCCTCACCTGGGTGAACCCCATCAGAGAGCCGTTTAAACTGGGCACCGAGGGAAGCCCCAGACTAGTGACCACAGAACTGGACCCACATCAGGAAGATGTGTCACCCGAACGAGCGCCTCAGTGTCGTGCGATTGGCTGTCTGACAGTGTAGGCGGGCCTTCTGGCCATGACTGGCGCCAGGAGACATTACAGAAATCAGTGCCACCCGAGGAGCCAACTTAATGAGGTGTAATGAGCGTCCATAGCCTGCTGGAGGTGCTATGGGCTGCTGGCACAAGTGCACAGACTTGCCGCGTGTTGATGTGGCCCGCTGTGCCCAATGGTCAGTTGAAGTCTGAGGAGTGGCCTGCTCTGCCAGTTAACAAGTTGAGATGTGACAGGGCACTCAGCGTGGTGTCAGGTGTGGTCCACTGTACCAGTGGGCTTGATGAGATATGAGGAGTCATGCATTGTGCCAGTCGATGCGCTGAGCTCTCAAGAGTGCCCACTGTGCTGGTTAGTGAGTCATGTGGTGAGAAATGGCCCACGGTGCCAGTTAATGGGCATGAAAGGGACCTGTTGTACCAGTTGACCTCTTGACATGAGAGGTCACCCACTGTGCCCTGAGTCGAGGTGTCAGGAGCAGACTGCTGTGCCAGTTGACATGCTGAGACATGAGATGTTGCCACCACTGTGCCAAGGTGGTGGGTTGTGACAAGGGAAGTCTTTTGCTAGGCCAGTCAGTAAGTTGATTAGTCAGATGTGGCCCATTATGCCATCTTGCATGATGCTGTGAATAGTTGCCCAGTGTGCCAGTCATTAAGTTGAGTTGGTCAGCTGAGATGTGTGGCACCACTTTCCATGCCAGGCAGTGAGTGCTGAAGCTCAACTTGCTGACTTTTGTGTTCCAGGAGGCTTCTGCAGTTGGCAACTTCGGTGTAAGGATCAACGTGCTGTGCCCGGCATATGTGGACACGCCACTCCTGCAGTCCATCGATGAAGAGGACAAAATGGGGCGCTACTTCAAGTACAAGGAGGAGCTGAGGCAGAGCATGCACACCTATGGCATCTTGGAGTAAGTCTGGGGCGAGGGGCACCTGCCACGCTGTGCCAGTGTTGAGACGCTCCTAGAGCTGCTTAGGAGATATTGGTGAGCCGCCTGTGCCACCGTCGAGTCCATCGGGGGCTTTTCAGCCTTCCTTTGACAGGGACACAAGTCTGGTCATAAAGGGCTGTGGGTCACCCAGAAGAGGTGGCATGGTGATGCAGCGGGTAAAGATGGCAATAGATATGTCATTCAAGGTTGGTAAGGGTTCTCCTGTCAAGCCAAATGATGGCCCAGAGTTACACTGGGGTTTAGGTGGCACTATACGTGTGTGGCAAATTGGGTGGCATGAGTTTAGCGGTTTGTAATGCCCTGCCTGCTAGACGGTGCCACTCCAGAGTCCGTCCTCAATTCAAAAGTCAGCCTCATCACTGCTTGTGTGGAGTCTCCCCATGGAGTGAGTACCCCCCCAATGGTGCCACATCCAAGGTGGGCTAATGCCTGGCACCATCATCTCCAACCATCCTGAACTGGACAGGCATAGAAAACCGCCATGGCCCCCTGGCCCCTCATGCTATCCACATTCTAACAGCTGATTGTTGGGGGCGACCATGCCTGGTGACTGACTGGCACCCCTGCCTCTTCCTCACATCTTTGTCTTTGTCTCCTTGCAGCCCCTCGCTCATCGCCGATGGCATGATGATGATCATCAAGGATGGCAGCCTGAATGGTGCAGTCATGAAAATCACGGCATCCAAGGGGATTCACTTCCAGAACGATGAGCCCATGTCGGCTTGATGCCCGCCTGTGCCAATTTGTGATTTTTCATAGTTAAATTCGGATTCTGTTAACTTATTGTGTTTACTTTGGGATTTGAATAAAAGCGGCATCTGATGGGCACACGCTACACTGGTGTTTCTCTTTGTTGTTTGCCCAGTTGATTGGCATTGACCCCACTGCTGTTAGGAGTGAGCAGTTGTGCACTGGTGCCACCTTCAGGGCTGTGCCCACTGTGACTTGCTGGTTGAGGGGAGTTTGTCTTACAGCCAAATGAGTGAGGGGGCTGAAAAATGACAGTCAGTGGCAAGACTGGAGAAAGGGCACCACTACAATGACCCCGGAGCAGGTGCCTCTTCACAATAGTGGCATCACCTCCAGCTGTAACTCTTCATGCCACCACTGGAGCTGGCACTGCCAGGTGGAGTAATCCTAATGGGACTACAGTGACAGAAGGGGCACAGAAACAACATTGGTAAGAGAAAAGCTCATTGGGCACCAAAGAACATCAAGAGGTGGGCACACATCGAGGAATATAGCGGTAAGGGTGAAGGGGCTCAAAAGTCACAAAGTAAGAACATGGTGTCACCACGGGCCCACCCTGTAAAAGAGAGGGGACTTGGGAGAAGGCGCTGATTACACAATGAACCACCTTGATTGGCACCTGAGTGCAGCGAGTGACACCGCAGCACTGCACTGGGAGGGACAGTGTGAGCTTCTTTATGGTGGCTGGTGTGCCAGTCCTCTCACCAACACCCAAGTCTCCCCCCCGTAATGTCATACCGAGAACAAGGACATTGCTGGCATTTACGGGGTTCAAACTGGCACCTTCTCAAGCCTCAGAGCCATCACTTCGCCCGTATTCCGTAACAGACAGCCAGAAAGTGGGCACGAGGGTCCCAAACATCCAACGTCAGCGCAGACAGCTTAGATGCCAATCAGGAAAGGAGCAGAATGTGGGCGTGGTCAGCAAACCAAAAGCACAAAGTGAGGACAAGAGGGGATCAGCCAATCAGCATTCTCTCACATGGCAGTGGGCGGGCTTACCAAGCGCACATTCCCCATCCTCTGCCATGTCGCAGTAATTAGGGGGTAATGTCTGGTTCTGGGGGCACAGACTAACCTTTAGTGAGTGGTCTCGGTATAGTCCAGATCACCAGGTGTCGGGAAAGGAGAGTTCAAACTGGAACTATAAAGTGATGGGTGCCCATCTGAGGAGGTGAGATGGGTAGTAACTGTGTGGGCATTAGCAACCCTCCCATCACTGATGAAAGGCAGTTGGCATCACCCCTTCTTATAAAAATACATAAATGAGGTCTGCAGACCAAAACAAAACGGAGGCTGGTGTGGACTGTGGGGGGCGCTCATGAGTCGTCTCTAAACTTTGATGACAAAAGAGATGGAAAAAAGAAGCACGAATGAGCGGGTGGCAGCTCCATGTGCCCACCATCTGCGTTCACCCTCATGCTTCGCCTTTCCTTTACCAGATGGAGATGGGAGCCCTCTAGTGACCCACTGCCCACTGCTGCTGAGCTCCAGGTGGGTGCCACCTTGCCTGATCTCCCTTAGGGCTTTGTGAAGCGCCTTGTCCCACCTGTTGGCACCCCCTGTGATTTGTCACAGCTAAATGCCTGGCCAGAGGTGACCCCGACGTTGCCCACATCTCCATTGTTTGGTTCTTTGTGTGTCTGTGCAGACTGAAGTATAGCGCCTTGCAGCTTAGTGGACAGTAACGCACATAAATCACAATCTGGAAGAAGCGAAGGGACGTGGGGACACCCATGTCATTGAACCAGTGACTGCCAGAGGGCAGCAGTGGCAATGCAGACCTGGAGCAAAGTAGACAGTGGCCAAGACCCCCAGTGCCCTCTTCAGAGTCCCTCATTTTAAAGCCATGCTGGACATCTCTCTGGTGCCCCCCGTGTCCGCCCTGGTCACTCGCTCTCCTCTGGGCTTTCTCTGCCCTCGACTTGTACTTGACACAGTAGAAAGGCGCTATAGGCACGCGATATTAGGCCCGGGCACTTCAACAAGTGGGCACCTCATCCCACGTATCTGATGCTGCTGTGCCAGGCCCTTACCCCCTGGCAGTCTTATACAGGTGCACTTGTTGGGCAGAATTCACTGTTACATTGGTTCTGCTGCCCATGTGCCCACTGGCAGTGAGCAGGTGTGAACTTTTCACTGTGCCCACTGATTGGCAGTCTTCAGCCCCTGAAATGGACTAAGTGGGTTCCACAGTGGGCAGAATGGCACAGAATGTGTTTGGCTGGCAAAGGGAGAAGGGTGACAATCACTCTGATGGGCACTGGCAAACTGGTGGCTGTTGTCCAGGTCACATCCTGTCCAATGATGGCTCACAGTCTTCATGTCCAAGAGATCAAACAACAGAGGTGCCCATCAGGAGCCCTGAGGGCCAGGCAGGATTGGGGCGACCTCCAACACCTCCTCAGAGCCCCTGATGCCATTCTAAGCCCACCTGAGCTTTATTGTTGTGTCAAAGGCCACGCCAAGGTTTTTGGTGACCCTGCAGGGGGCGCCAGTCTGTCCTTTCAGGTACCTTCATATTCCACATGCTGGTGGTCTGTCCATTCTTCCTTCACTAAAAGACCCCTGTGGGACTTTCAACTTGTAGGGGGCACTGGCTGCCCACACACTCCCTGAGCTCAGCTGTGTCTCTGTGGCAGGGCCCAAATGAACACAAAACAATGTGCCCGAAACCCTGCCTGCTGTGCCACCCTACTGATGCCCCACTTCAAGGTGCTGTGATAGCAAAACAGAGGAAGAAAGCCAATCAGTGCCACTGTGGTCACACTGGGCAGGCAAGTCACCCTGAGTGGAAACCCTGACACCCTCACCTCAACTCACAGTAATGTAAGAGATGGCACTAAAAGAAACAAACCCAGCATGATGGGCACACGTGGACCACCTTAGATGATCGAGACGGACAGCGAGCCCCGCCCCCTCAGAACCGCCAACCAATCCCCATCCAAGAGCCTCGCCCAGTAAGCCTTCACATCAGCCTTGGCCCCACCCCTCTGATCACTAAGCATTTCTGAGTCACTGCCCACAAGACACGCCCACTCAGCCCCAGCTGACCCAGTCAGGTTCAGGTGGGCAGGCCCCTGCACCTGTCACTCATGTGCCCACTAGCTTGGTACAGAGTGGTCCTCAGGACTTTGACTGTACTGTTATGGGGGAGTGCAAACCATCAGGGATTTGGTGGCACATTCTGCTGGGGCACTTGCGATTCTCGTTGTCAGGGCACTTGGCTGTGGCACAGCGATTTGCTTGTGTTAAAAGGGCGCTGAGATCTCAGCATGCCACCTTTGCCAGTTTGTATTTTGGGAATTGTCACCCACTACTGCTGTATGTTTGCAGTACAAGTGTGGAGGGCTGCTGTGCCCATCTGGCACACACGCTGCTGCTTTTCATTACGCCACATGGAGGTCCTTCAGAGGCTCACTTTGGAATTTTTCATTAATTTCCACTTAAGGAGAAAATAAAAAACGGCGAGCAGCCAAAGCTAAAAGGCGGTAGACACGGCACTTGTGCCCGACTTCAAAAAGCTCGGCTGGCGAGCCTAATGGCACGGCTCACGTCGTCTTTCATACCATGCCAGCAATATAAAAAGCCAAGAGGGGCTGCGGTGGGCTTGTTCAGTGCTGCAGACCACCAACAGCACAGCAAAGAGCGCCCCCTTCTGGATGGCACTCAGTTTCACAAAGTGAGGTGATGCAGGTCGACACATGAAGGCATGTGATCTGATTGGCCAGGACAGAGGGTCCCTTATTCTGATTGGCTATAGAGCAGCCCACTGCTCTTCACCGGTGTCACTGTCCCCACCAAGCCCCCAACTCAACCCACGCTGGTGTGGCAGTGATTATGTCAAAGGCCACTGGATTTGGGTGCTGCCCTCACCTTTTAAACACCAAATCAAGAAGTGACTGCCAACTCAGCCACACAAACGTTGGTGGTCTGCACCTGCTACCCCCACCCCACCAAATCTGTGAAAAACTCCTCCACATTTAAAGTAATGTCACCATACCCAACCCCACTGCAGTGGGCAGCACCTTCATGAGTGGTGCCACTGCTCTGTGAAGTGGGCAGTACAGGTGGATGGGTGTGACCCTCAATGAAGCCCCTCTTGACCAGAGGAAGCTGGAGTCCCTCCGACTCACAGTGCCCCCTGAGACATGAGAGAATACTGGGCACAAGTAAGGGTCTGAATATGGCAGCCTGGCAATACCAGTTTAGAGTCACTCACGAAAGGGGCTTCATTTCCTGCCTGCCGCACTCTTCTGATGGGCTCAGTTCATTTAGGACAGGTGAAGGTGTGCAGATCTGCCTCAACACCGGGGGGCGCTGTACTCACATCGAGCTGCTATGCCCACCACGGCACTGCTCACGTCACATGCACTCCCTTCACACAAATTAAATTTGCTCTTGCATAGGCTCTGATGCCCAGAAGGTGGCACTGTCTGGCCAGGTATATTAACGCAGCTGAGCTCAACATTTTAATGGCTGAATATCACAGTGAAGATGCCAGCTTGGGCAGCGCAGTCTCAAATGCTGCTGGCACTGTGCGTCTTTAGAACCTGCATGGTGGTGACCGATCTGCAGAGCTGGTGAAGACTGAGTGGTGGGCAGCGGCCAGGTACAGGGCAGAAGATTGTTGTTGATTTAAATCGAATCGCATTGTAAAGTTGATGTGAAAGGCACTATACATAAAAAAGTGACTGGAGGTGCCACCTTGTGGATGTCTACGGTACTGCACCAGTACTCAGTCAGGACAGGGGCTGCAGTGTGCAGAAGGACAGCTAGTGACTTGTCCACTCATAGCAAGATGGCCACCACCAACCCGCCAAAAGGCAGAGACCTCCTCACAACATCGTGGAGCAGCACCAGCGGAGGGCCACCAAACACACCTGCTGCTGCGTCAGGGGTCTCGATTTTGTTTACTTCGAGCTCCTGTGACCCCATAACTTGAGCACCACATGGAGGGCACAAGCGGTACTGGACAGAGGCATACAGAGCCCTGGGGTTGGCTGGACCCCCTATGCATCTGGACTGGAGTTACCAAAAGAGCACCTCTTGGTGTCCATGGCATGGGGTGGTGCTTTGGGACGAGGATGTGGAAGTCTGGGGCACAGAAATGGCAACCCTCACTTTCCCCGAGTGTGTGTCCCTTAACCTCCATAAACAGCAGCCCTCGGTGACCACCTATGGCGCCAACTGAATTGGCTGGCCCTGGGCTGAGGCCACATGGCACTTAAATAAATTAAAAAAAAAAACACAACATGGGTGGCACTTGACTGAAATCATCTTCAGAGAATGGACAAGGTTGATGGTCACTAAAGTGGGACCTAAAAGTGCCTCACCATGATTTTCCAAAATCCCGTCCAAAACTTCACCCGTCTCAGCAAGCCTCCAATGTGAAGAAGGCACCCGAGATGTCCAGATGAGCCATCAGAGGGCGCCAGAGCTTCACTCCCGTGGGTAGTTGGGGGTCCTCAGCAGCTCCCATTGTTGTGCTGCAGCCTTGAACTGACACTCAAGCCCCCAGAATGACAAAGTACCTCCAGGAGTTTAGGGATCTTTGACAATTTATTAAAATAAAGTGAAAGATCCCACCGCCATGGGCACAGAGGGCCTTTGCTTTGGCTCAGCGATGGCTTGATGTGAAATGCCGAGGGGCACATAGCCATCTGTAGAAGGTGGGCCAGCTGACCAAACTGCAGGCCATGAACTGCAAAGACCACATTGCTGAGCTCAGAGATGGCACTGAGGCAGGGCACAGAATTGGAGGGTCTCAATGGCTTCCCTAACTCATAAATCCAAGAACTTTGGAACACCTGCAGACCCCCTAAAGCTGAGCGGACCCTCAAGGCTTAGGAAAAGGCTGAGCTCCAGGGAACCTGATTGGGAGAAATGGGACAATCATCAGGGTGGACAACCCATCACTTGGAGTGGGCAGACAGGCAACTAAAGGACCCTCGGACTGTCATTGTGGTGGGCACAAGGCTAATGCTGAACCAGAGCCAGCCTTAATGGAAATCTGCTCGGTGCGCTCTGGCCCACCAACTGGGTCCAAGACAACACAGGAAACTCTGGGGGTATCCTTGAGTGGGAGAGACGCGACAGCAGCTGCCCACGAGCGGCAGAAGACCCCAATTCAGGTGTGGGAGGCTTGTCACATCAAACCTAATAAGACCACAGGCTGAAATAGCTGCCACCAGACAGGACTGAGTAAAGGGTCCGAATCCTTGTGCCAATGGGACAGTTCAGTTTGCAATTGTGTCACTGTCAAATGAAGCCACACCACAACATGTGACAACAGGGAGGCATCTGGAGACTTGGCCTCTTCTACTGGCGTGGCAGGAGGGGTGGATTTACCCCTCATTGGCTCAGGTTTTCTTGCACAAACCCACCCTTGGCTTCCTCCCACCGTCCACAGACAGACAGGTCAGGTGAACTGGTGGCACTAAAATCAGCCCAAGTGCGTGGTTGGTCACCCAGTGAAGGACTGGCACCATATCCTGGGTTTATCCCTCCCTTGCACCCAATGCAGCACCCACCACGAGCCTGCTGTGGGACAAGTTAAGCTGTCACATGACCCACCCTTGTGGCCTTCGAGAACAGGCAGATGCTACATGACAGCTGATCACCAAGGAGGTGACCTGGCAGAAGTCATTCAAGAACACCTGGGCGCAGCGGACCACTTGATCACTAAACCCACCACCCTACACAACGTATCTGAGCAGCACCCTCCGGCTTCTCGTCGCACGGCCTAAAGCGCAAATGGAGCGTCGTCCCAAATGCCCGTCCATCCGTCCGGGCCATCACTCGAGCACAGGCGTGTTCCTTCTTTCAGAGCCTGATGCTCAAACTCCCTTAAAACACAGACGGACATTTTTAACAAATCCACTACAAAGGAAGGGCGGGAGCGGTGCAGGCCACCAAAGTCTTAGGACTGGACGTAGACCTCAGTGTTTTGGCAGCACACGACTCTCCGCTACACGCCACGGGGCACGAGATTCATAAAGGAGGGCTAACATCTGTTGGAATGAAAGAGCAGCTGGACGAAGACACAGAACACACTCGTCCAGGGTACTCACATGGGACACACAGCCTGGTGG
The DNA here is from genome assembly GCA_026402145.1 of Polypterus bichir lapradei. Lineage (NCBI taxonomy): Eukaryota > Metazoa > Chordata > Cladistia > Polypteriformes > Polypteridae > Polypterus > Polypterus bichir. Next base: position 26,313,252 of record JANRMT010062823.1, on the reverse strand, counting down.
GCAGACATACTGTCCCGTATCTCCGTCGGCGCTCAATGAGGTCATCAATAAAGTCCCCTGAAACCCTCCCCATATCTGTGACACGCCAATCCCGTATCTGACCTACTACTACATCTCAACCATAGAAAACGAGCCTCCCAACATCAATCCCAAATGTGACTTCATGGAGTGTTTCTGTGATGGACTCCACCTGCGCTTTCAGGTCTTTGACGCCCCAGTCTATGGGCTCAAATGGACTGTGGCGAGGGTCCAGATACCTGTAAGGTGCCCTCTGCTACCCCCATTTGGCACTGGCTCAGTATGCTACAGCAGGCTCTCCGAGGAGGTGGCTTTGGTGTTTCATTGAAAATGCACTCTGTGCCAACCGGGCACACATCCAAGCTGGTAAGAAATGAAATGCCCTGTGCACCTGCCCCCACACGAGCGGGACGGTACGACGAACACCCGCCCAATGAAAACTACAGAAGCCCAATCCACGGTGAGCATCGGGACCCTGAACACGGACACACGACGTCACAGGACCACCGGGCACTTTGCACCACCGAGTATTTTAATTGCACAAACTGAGGAGGGCAGCCGTTTGTTTGATCCTTGTGGTCCCTAAGATGGCTCCTCGGCACACTTCAGCAGCTCTGCAGTCTCCTTCATCCTGAAATGAGAAGCCCTCTTTAAAAGAGCCAGCCCTGGTGCCCTGCCCTGTGACCCCCCCCCAAGACTCTCCTCTGTACTCACAGATGTCCGATCCTGTGCAGCCGCTCCCTGGCGTGGCTCTGCACCAGAGACAGGGAGGCCGACGCTCCACGTGAAGAACTTTGAGAGAGCGGCTCTTTGGCGCAGGCCTGCGGAAGACGACGGCAAATCAGTGGGAGCCGAGCGCCCGCCTGTGTATATCAGACATGGCAGCTTGTTCATTTGACCCCGCGCTGGAATGCAGCTCAGCGGCTGCCAGTTACACTCACCTTTGAAACTTCTGTCAAAACAAGAGAATTGATGTGAGCCGCACTCGGAGATGAGTCTGTGGAGAGGATTGAGTCGTATCCACTTGAGTTATGAAGACGGCTCTCTGGCGTCTTGGATCTCGAGTCTGAATCAGGGAGAGAGAGAGAGAGAGAGAGAGAGAGCGGAAAAAAATAAGAAATAAGCGCCATTGGATTTATCGAGTTATTCCCTGCAACGGTACTGAAACACAATTCAGGGATTCACGTTTAGGACGACACCACGACTTTTTGCTTTAACTGTGCACACGTCAGTCCGCCAGGCTCCACCTGCACCGGGAATACGGCCAACCTGGGGCACCGAGACGTCTGATCACTCGCTTTTACCCCAAATAGAAAAATGAAAGAAGCTCAGGCGTTCCCATTCTGTGAACACTGGCATCCTTATGCCACCTTATACCCACTACTCAGGTGCCAGGGTACCTGCATCTGCTCCCTGAGCGAGTGCCCTACTGTGCCTCTGCCCACCTGTACTGTACATTCGTCTTTGGCCTTCACTTCATGGCACCCTCTGATCTTTGCTTTCCCATCACGGCTTGTGTGTTTTCAGAATTCAAAGAGAGGAACATCACATCAAATACAAACTGACACTGACAATGTGCTCACTGAAAGGCACTATATAAAGTCTGACAGATTCATCTGCCTACGTTTGGTGTCCCCAAAAGGAGGAGCCTGGGTTGGTCCGACCCGAGGACCCCTAAGGATTTTATTCCAAACATTTCCTCCTTACATGGTCTGATCATCTTGGCCTGCGCCCCAATTCCTGTGTTCTCTGCCCGAGTTTTAAACGCTTACCTTTGTCATAGCGGACCCTCTCCTCTTCCGTCTGCTCCCTTAAGTGTATCCGATGGTCAGTGAGCGGTGCAGACGCGGGTTCAAACAACACTGGGCGTTAAAAGGCTTCTGTGCCACGTGACTCGTCTGCTCATTAGGAGACGTCAGGAACGAGGCAGCCGAGGTGTGAATGCGACACTCAAGAAGAAGCATTTAAAGAACGGGAGGAAATACAAATGGGTTTGAATGTCTCAGAATAAGGACGTCAACACAGAAAAAGGGGCAGCTCACTAAAGCACGAGGTCAATTCAAATGAATAAGGACAGGGGACAAACGGCCACAGCCACTGGGGACCACCAGGACTAAACATCAATGACCACACAGTATGGCAGCCACCACGATGTGCCCAACTGGCTGCCAAAATGTAGCATCAGGTGGTGTTGGAATGACGAGGAGGCCTGTAGAGTGTGTGGACACGATGGGTATGGTGCCCTGCTTGTAACCCACAAACGTCACGGGATTACCAGTAAAGACCTGGAGTACAGGTGCAGGACTGGGCTGGCCAACATGGCACCTTGGCAGCGGAGGGCCCTTGGCATGGCGGTGCGAGGCCTGCTTCTTGTAATTCAAGAGGATGCAGTTACTAACATTAAAAACAGGATGAGGCCGGGTGGGAGAATTAGTGGTGAGAAGTTACTTTTTAATAGCAAACACAACACTTTATCACAGAGCTCTTGAAGGCCGTTCTTGCCAAGGAGACTCGGCTCTCTTGATGCGAGTTCTACCAGTCTAGCCAGTGTGGCGCTCTTTGCGGTGGTCTCCTGGGGAAGCCTGCAACATCACAGGACGAACCCTGGGCACACTGGAAGCTGTGGTAGAAGAGAGGATGGCGGCACAAATGGATGCCATCGTGAAAAACCCCTCCAGGGGGCGCTCTCTTGAAGCACTTTCAGATGCGGTGGGCTAACCCTAATCCTCCGAGGGTCTTTTCTGCCGGCTGCGGCCAGGCATTTCAATGTCTCTTCTCAGGACACCCAAGTTTAGGTTGTAATATCTGAACAATACACATGTTAATTCATTTATATTTCCATATTGATTGATGCGTTGGCCGTGTTATTTGTCCTGTCCTCCTTTTTAGGTTTCTGCTGCTGTACGCATGTGAATTTCTCCTTAGATTAGACACAGTAAGTGTGATTAATGCTAACATCACTGGTGGAGCAGCCAGGCCTATAAAGTGAACGTTAAATTCAAATAAGCCTTTGTTTAGAACACAATGACACCGATAATGGGAGCCGACATGTTAGTGGAACATTCAGGACATTCTGCAGAATAAGCTCAGACATAAAGAGGTGGTCTGCAACAAACGAGAAGCCATGGGGGCGCACAGGCGTCTAAGCGTAGAGACACAGCGCCCAACGGCGGACAGAAAAGCACAAAGATAAGCGGTTCATTTTGTGTAAAATGTTTTTTCTTTGACTTTCCCTAAAGGTTTGCAAACAAGTGTGCTGGCACGGCGGACCTTTTGGATCAGACGCGATGCTGCAGGATTTGGAGACGCCGAAGAAGAGCAGCGACACCTGCAGCCAATCTGACAGCACAACAGGAGGGTCGATAAAGTCTGTGACAGCAGTGGCGGACCCCTTTGGCACATTCTGTTTGGTGTGGTGGGGGGGGGGGGGGCAGCTGCTCATTCGGTCTCTGAGCCCCCGCAGGTTCACCTCTGGCTGGAGGTTCGATTCTCCTCAGAGGCGTAAGCAGGGAGTCCAGCGAATACGTGGAAAGGCCTCTTCTATTTCTGTCATTTATTGTGTTTGTATGCATATTAGGAGGACGATGTTTAGCTGGGGTTATTGCCATTTGTTCCTCTTTTTATAAAGCACTTTGAGACAGACCCTGTGTATGCCACTGAAGTAAATGTGGTGGTCTCAACGTACCTGACGTCAGCCTGACTCTACTATACAGGACAGAGATGTGTCAGAACTCATGTGACTATATACAAGTACACACACACACACACACACGTGAAGAAGGGAGCCGAACAGAACCTCAGGTACGACAACTTGGCTTTTCTGCATTTGAATTGTTCCGTCAATCCGTTCTCTAAACGGAGCAACACCGATTCAGCGGAGAGCACCAGACACCACACGGGGACACCGCTGCTCTCCAATGTCACTCATCACGGAGTGGCAACGCATCGATGTCTGTCAGGCGTAAGTCCACAAATGGGGAACCTGAGATACTAAAATGACAGCAGCCATTCAAAGAACTGCAGAGAACAAAGTCATTAGCTTGTACAGAAACGTCAAGCAGGCTCACAGTCGCGGCCCAAATCCCCTGAAGAGAGACGTACCCAAAGTGGCCTGGTCCAGTTCAGCTTCAGGAGGTAAGGTGGGACTTCCTGTCACTCTGTTTAGGGACGAATCGTTCTGTAAATGAAAAGAAAAAAACACATCAAATGTGTTTGTGGAAAAAGTGACAGGTGTGGGGGGTCCAAGTGGCACCTGAACAGAGCGGGCCTTTTACATCAAAAGAGCACCATCTCCCTTGTTTTTATATACAATTCTCTCAACAAACAGCGAGCTCAGGCTTCATGTTTCAGAACGACACATTCATTCACTCACAAACAAACAAACAAACCCCCTTTGCTTTCTTAAAGTCTTTCCAGGCAGACACTTCTCATTCACACACACACACAAAGCCCCAGCTGTGCGGCTGTACCTTGGTGGAGCTGAGAATCCACTCGGTTTCCAGGAGCACAAGTCGGCTCACCAGGTTGTCCCACTCCAGCCTGTCTATTATCACTTTTCCTTTCATCTCTTCCTCGACGACCCGCAGCCTTTCCTCCATCACAGACAACTTCTGTATCTTCTCTTGACACTCAGAGAGCTGCTGTCGCAAATCCTGGAGCTGCGTATCTTCAGCCATCGCCTGTCAAACACAATCGGCTCTGTGAAGTCGCAATGACAGCTGTATATCACTTTAATGGCGGGGCAGACGGCGTGAACATCCAGGCAGGCCCGCGGTACCCGAGGACTCCGTCTGATTTAAAGACGCGCGACAACGGCGAGAGTCGCCCGACGTTTGCTTCTCCAGCTCCGGGCCTTTTACTAAACACCACGGCGGCCATCCGCAGACTTTACACAGAAAGACGGCCCCACCCCTCCCCCGACCTGCTCCTGGCATTAGCCCAGTGGGGCCCAATAACCCACCCATGACCCATGAGTGGCACCCAAGGCCAGCAGCAAAGCCTTTGGCTTGTCCCAACTCTGGACTGGGATCTGAGCAGAGCTGGGGCAGGAGAAGCGCTTAGTTCGGTAAATTAATAAGAAAGGCTTTGAATTACAAGAATATTTTAAAAACGGACTCACCGTCACTTCACTAACACAGAGCCGAGGTACAGTCGGGTGCGAAGATCCAGCCGATGAGGTAAAGCATCCAGCAGGGCGTTCAACGCCGACGACCCCCAGAGACCGAGATCGCAGTACAGGGCGGCACACACTCACTTCCTGGACACACGGAGCTTTAGTCGGCTTCGGCAGTAAGGAATCATCATCATCATCATCTTCGACAAACTCGCTGTCAGAATGTGATGAAGGTGAACGGGGACGACTGTCTACAAAGCCAACCACATGTTTTTCCACTAAAGGTTTGGTCTGCAAATGAAAAACAAAAGGAGGCAAAGGTAGCAGACAGCCAGGGCTTTAGTTTGAGACACAACCGGCCACGGGGTGAGGGGGCAATGCAGCCATGAAGGACTTGACTGGCCAACTCACAAAGTCTAAAAGAGCGAATGACGAGGAGCCGCACGCGACCCCGACGCTCAAACCATCAGGGGCGATCACAAAGAATTACGCTTAGCTGGTTCAAACAGCAGCACAACGAGTGAGGAGAAGGAATAAAGAGGGCGATTACCTTGTAAGGGAGGTCAGGGAAGAGCCTCTCATGCCCACCTTGTGATGGGGCACTGCTGGGCACACTTGGAAGTCTCTTCTTCGGCTGGGATTTGGACTGTAAAATATTTAAAAAAAACAAAAAAAAAAAAAAAAAAAAAAAAACACACACAAACGTCAAAAGAGATTCAGAACGTGCATCACACACACACACACCTTAAGCTGCACGCCGTCTGTTAAAGTTTAGCAAGCCTAACATCAAATAATAAAATTTCTTTAAAAAAAAAAGTGCAAGAGCCTCAAGGACAGCCAAGCTACTAGAACATCCATGGATATTACTGAGAGGGTTAGGGTGGAATCCAGCGAGTGTCTGTCTGCGCAAACCGATTTGGAATCCAAGGGCCCTTTCAAAATGAGCTGTAATTAAACGACGGACCCCCGAAACAGGAGAGCTCACAAAGTGACTTGTGCTGGATTGTTAAACAAAGCCGATACAAGAGCTTAGGAAGCCATTACCTGTGTGTGTGTGTGTGAAGAGCAGTCAGGTGAGAGCAGGCCATGGAGTCCAACAAGCTTACCAGTCCTACTCACCGACTCAAGTTTAAAGGTCTCCCAAGTCCTGCTGTCCATCACACTACTTGGTCGCTCACTCTGTGTGTTTGTCTCTCCCATTTTAGCCAAACCAGCCCTTAAGATGTTCCTGGCAGTGTCCCTGTGTTTTGGATGAAGATTTCATTGTGAAGTGACAGCTTGGACCCACCATCTTAATTGCCTTCCTAATGTCACACACTTCAGTCAGGTGACCTCTTAAAGACTTATCTCCTTCATGGCACCCCAAGGGTAGTCCTGTAACTCGGCCCACTTGTTCATCGCCAGACCTTCTCCTCTAGTGCTGTTATGTCCTTTTTGTAATGCGAGCCCCAAAGTGCACACAGAACTCCGGAGGAGGCCTCACTATTGGTGCTCATCAGCTTAAGAAGGACCTCCACAAGTGACGTGTGCGCCATACATCCGGAGCGCTAGACAGCAATGGTTCCTGTGTAATTCCTGGATGTCCATTAGGACTCTCGGCTGCTTTTCAGAAGTTGTATTTTCACGTCTCACATTTAAAATTTCCTACATTAACACTTCAGATTTCATCATCCACTAGCCCACCCAAGGCCTTATCCCGTCCAGAAGCCTCCTATTCTTCATCATTTGCCATTCTACCTCACGTGGCCAGCTTGTTTTCTTTTTTAAATTTTGCCCCCGACGGCCACCGCCTCTAACGCCATGGAATTGTGCTCACATTCTTCTCATAAGCCTTTGCTCGCAGTGCTTAAGCAACATTCACACCCACCTGAACTTCTACTAGTTTGACCACAAGCCTCTCATGCTGGGCCTTAGCCAAAGCTTTCTGAAACTTCAACCTTAATCTCATCTGCGCCTCCTGACCGTCTGCTTTTGTTTCTTCCTCATACAGTTCCACCATTGAAGTCAAACATGGGGTCCCCATCTAAAACCCCGGCTGACTGCCTGTTCTCATTGCTTGATGCACAATCATTTAAATAATAATTGCTCTCGTTTCAGAAATCAGCTGCTAATTGTGTGCCACATGCCATTAATAAACTAAATGGTTTATGAAGGGACCTGCAAAGTGCAAAACAAAAGCACTACAGACCCCGAGATCTGCCAATGAGGGGCCATTCACGAAATACAGCTCTGCGGCATTGGAGGTGATGGGCAGGCCCTGAACTGCCAGCTTTCATGGCTTTTCACCTTCATTGGCGGTCAGCTTGAGTTTTTTGCAGTTCCATTATGCACCAGTAGGTGCCGCTATAGGAATACGTATACACTGGAGCTTGGAGGACACAGCAGGTACAGGAAGGCATTCGACTCCCATTACAATTCCTGCCCCACCACTGACGGTGGAGGTAACGGTGCACAGTGGGCAGAGAGCACAGGATCAACACCACAAGTGGCAAGTCGAATTTAACAAGTCTGTGTTGAAGCGTAAAGGGTGTCTCAGGTGAACGGGACTGCGTTTCAAAGAAGAAAAGTGTTTTTGAAAAAGTAGGAAGTTACTTATGGCTAAGAGAGTCTCCTCTGTGATGATGACGCTGCCATGACTGGCACACAGCCTGGCACCGCTTGATACTTTCTTTTAATGAAGAGGAGATTCCTAACAGGACAAACCACAGGTGATTTTGAAGGCGCTGCCTCAGCCCCCCCGGAGTCAAGGCTTCATATTTTTGTAGCCCAGAGTTTGGACGTCTGCATCAGGGACTCCAGACTCCCCTAAAGATAAGCAGGTTAAGTTAACAAGCAAGTGTGGCCCAAGATTGCCAAGCGTTACACACACCACAAACAAAGATGGGCCATTTGTGTTAGTAACTGGGTGGACGCCTCCTGTGTCTCAGGTCACCGGTACCGATCACGGAAAACAGAACACACGTAGAGTAGCAGTAAAGAGAGCGAGCCTCAGTCACCAGGGCAGGCAGCTCAGCGCCTCCGGTGACAGGACGACACTTCAGCCCAAGGCCCGATGAGAACACGTCCTCCAGTCAGGCAGCCGGAGCAGCAGGTGAAGGCCTCAAAACTACGACTACATGCAGGTAGGGCTGCTTTGGCTCGGACTTGTGGTGCCACCGTATTATTTAAAGGTGCTAGAAAATCAGAGCACAGAAGGCCCTTTTTGCACATGTAAAGGAGTTTTGCGTCAGCGTCACTCCCAAGGTCCAGAAGGGAAGAAGGGATAAAGAGGAGCTCAAAGACAAACTTAAATCGTTTAGACGAGAGCAGGCCAGTCCAGCTCCAAACAGACCAGGCCCTCCGTGGCCACATCGGTTAAATAAGAGGTTTAAACGACACCTGACAGCAACACAGAGCGCTCACGTGGCTCCTCTTCATCGGTCAGTGCTATAACGTGTGCTCACCCGGGGACGCGTCAGTAACTCTAAAGGTAGCACCTCGTCACTTGTGTGTTTGACGAGTTTCTGCCCCTCACGTGTAGACCCTCAGGCCGGCCGGTAGTAGCAGAAAGTCTGCTCCCCTCTTAACGTGGCTCAGCGAGACCCTTAGTGTTATCCTGACTGGGACAACGAGAATCCATTTTAAAAGACTTCTGAACCAAAAATCTCAAATCTCCTAACTAAATGCACCGCACAGGAGAGCAGCCACGTGTTCTTCCAGCTAGGCTGACACTTTGGGGTCAGAATTGTGACCGCTTCACTCGCATTCGACTGACGTCATCTTGTGTCGGTCCATTCACAGCCACCTTCACCAGATCTTGATGATGATGCTCTGTTTATATAAAAATGGGGTCTCGTGCAAGTAACACGACAAGATGATGTTATCATTTAGCAAAGGCTTGGAGCAACTGCTCTGACTCTCACCATTTAATAACTCAATTACCTGTCAGCCCGGGGGTCTTCAACATACTTTCAAACAGATACACATCAAAAAGACGCGACTTAAATCAAATCTGGGGTCAGAGTGTCATCAGAAGGCCCCGAGGCCACCATATGTTACAGACTCAGCCTCCAGTGGGAATATCGCAGGCCAGGCATCCAAAGGGCTACACTGCCACACATTCACAAGACCACCAGCTTTGATTTACTGGCACACCCGCTTCAATAAACGACTTCTCCACTTTCTTCATTTTGGGTCTCTGACCCTGTAGGACTGGCACTTCTGCGCACAGACACACAATTTAGAGATTAGGATTGGGTAATACACCAGCTGATCAGGTGTAAAGGAAGTTTTACCAACATGCCAAAAAAAAAAAAAAAAAAAAATAATCAGCGCCAACACTTACTGACACACGCCAACATGAAACAAGTGCCATCAAAAAAGCAAACCTGCGACTGCAAAAGGAAACCCGCAGTGTGATTTTCTGTTTGTGGGTTTCTTTCTTGAAGTGAATGTCTGTGTATGGACTGGCAGGTCCTCGTATTACCCAGAGGCTGACGGACGACTCGACGCTGGCTCCCACGCCATGGTTCACTGTAGCACATAACACGTGCAAGTCTAAAGCTGGCGATTTCAAATTTCTTTAAGGCCAATTGCAGGCTTCACTGCCTAGTAAAACAGTCGGAAATGTCGTCAAAGTGGACAGATGAGGTCCAAGGCAGAGTAATCCAAATCAAAACTGGGCTCATATTCTGTTTGGGAACAAACCGTAAAGTGAGGGGCACATCATACTGTGACCAGCCACCTCCAGACAGCAGGGCAGCTGCTGGCATCTTTACGTGGATTTCCAGCTCAGTGTCACATCGCTCAATGAAGGACCCTTTTTTCACACTTACCAATTCCTTGTGCTTATTGATCAGGTAGGTGATGATGTCACAGGTTATCGTGATTTTCCTTTCTGCATATCCGCTCTGGAGAAACTGCTGCTTTGATAAAACTGGTTTATAGTGAAAGTGGTCCCGTAGCACCTGAAGAGAAAAGATAAAAACGTCCCAATTCAGTAAACCATTAGGCGCGACGAGTGCATTGTCAAATCCAAGGCAGAATCCAAATTCCGTAACCACTCCTTCTTAAGTGCCCATAACACGGGGCATCAAGCAAAAGAGCAACTAATAAAATGAAAGAACAAAAAAAAAAAAAAAAAAAAAAAAAAAAAAAACCAACCCCAACCCCGACTGTCCCCTACACCTTGCAGGATATCCAGAGAAAACAGAACTGGTCTCAGCAGCGAGTCCTGGGGGATGCCATGCCCGCCATCATTTGCTAAGCTGGCACGGTTATTATCTGCTTTATTTCCAAATAATCCAACTGAAGCCCTGTGATGAGCCATGTCAAAAGCTGCATGTAAACCCAAACTAACTTTACGACAGCCATGAACTGGCACCCACAAACTGGCACCGCAGTGTTCAAAGTTCAATTCGGCTTCAGTTGAGGAGGTAAACTGATGGTGTTGGGACAAAGCCCAGCTACCACTGATCATGCACTGGGCAGAGGATGGCATCGGTCAGACAGACGAGTGCCGACAGTGACATCTCTGACCCCAAGTGAGCAGTGGCAGAGAGAAAGGTGGAAGATCAGAGTGGGGGCAAAGGCCTAGGAAGGAGCCGAGCACTACGTCAAGTAAACCGAAAGGAGGCTCAGCCCAAAGTGAATTTCTAGAAAAGATGATGTTAAGGAAACACTAAAATCCCCCCAAATACGTAACTGGTAAAGTGTGACAAAGTGCAATTGTGTATTAAAGCCGACACTCCACTTGTGCCCCAGATTACAGCCGCACTAGTGTTTGTTCAGGGGGCCGCACCATGAAAAGAGCAGAAACGCACACAGCGCAGCCACAAATGCCAGCGAGCGTCGTCATCGGCCAGCATCCTCACACAGAGCACTCGCCGGCTCTTAGACGGGACCTTTTCACAGGTGGGTTCTTAGTTATTTCAAGTGTACTGTAATTCTACTAAAACTGGTTTATAAAAATATCTAGTGGGCCACAAAAACGTCAAGCAGTATCGGAAGAAACTAACATTGTTCATTACAAAGAGGATGGGAGTGCGAGAAAAGAAAAGGCCCATAGCAGAATCACTGGGGTCGGCACTCGGGGTGAGGGCAGCAGTTACCTGCAAGCACTTCAGGGGCGCGTCTCCTGTGCAGAGGCCCATCAGCCTGGCGGTGCGGTCATTGGCGAGTCTCCAATCAGCTCACAGAGCGAGGGGTAGTGAGGGGACGTGAAATGTCCAGAAGTGAACAAAGCAGATGAAGAGACGCATGAAAGGAGCAGCAGCATTGTAGGGTGGCCAAGGAAGGAGGCAGCAGATGGCGTGCGCCCCATGACAACTACACGAACCCATCACTGCAGTGGCTATAAAACACACCCACAATCCTCCCATAATGAGGTTTCGTTCGATGAACTACAATCCCGGAACACATCGGCCTCCTTCACTGATCATCACTTTATAAGCAGGGCCGGCTTAAGAGCACTATAGGCTCCTGGGCTCCTACCTACAAAACATGCAGAGATTAGCATGGCACCCCCGGGCAAGTGCCCACGCGTTAACATGCCCTGAGGGTCACACTAAAGACACCCAAGGTCCAGGTGAACACTCAGGTGTCAAACACAAACTCCTTAATGTTTGTCCAGCACAAGTAGGCACTTGTGACCCTCGACCCGCGAGGCGGCATTGGATGACAAAGGTGGACGTTACCAGGCTGTTAGATTTGTAATTTAGAATGGCTTGTGATTACAGGAGTCCATTACAAGTTACACTTTATCACGGTGTCACTGACAAATCTAAACGGTGAAGGCCGTCTGTCTTCTCAGCTGACAAATCAATCCCTTCCAAACAACGCCCTCCATGCACCCACACGAGACCCTTGGCCATTGACTGCTGAGAAGCCCCTTTATTAAACGAGACGCTTCGCCCGATCTTCATCCCTAACTCGCATTCTCTCATCTAACCCTAATTTTGTTTTTTTTTTCCAGCTGTCAAACACTGTAGTGCAAAATGACAAGCTAGTTGGGTTCAATGCCCACCATGGACTTGCGGTGCCACTCTGCGCCTGTCGAGGTGCTCTACCTTTGTGCTCAAATTAACACAATTCATTTATCTGCAGATTGGTCTTCCTTCAGACTGCCATACCACTGCACTTGTAACAGAAAACGGCCAACGGTCAGACACTTCATACCTCACCAAGAAAAACTCCAACGTATCTCGAGGGCAAATCGCTCCTCCTGCAGGGCCTCGGAATTCAACCGACTGGGGTGCAGCCGATTCTGAACACGTCCATAGCAAACAGTCAGACAGGCGGCCTGTCAGCTTTCGAGCTGCGCGCTAGGAATACTGAGAATGAGCCCTCGCACTTCACCCTGTACTCCTCCTCCTCTTCATTCAACAGTGAAGTGCCAGTCACCCAGTTTAACCTGCCAGGCAGGCTTAGAGCGACGGCCTCATAAACAGCAATAACTCAGTGTTTTCCATAGGGAAGCGAAGATTGCAATAAGACTGCGGTGATCAGCCATCTCTCTCTGCAATATGCTTTTCTTGTACGGATTTCATATTTTAATTTTAAGTAAAACCACATAAGCAGTCCAACAACAATGACACTGTGCACGTGTGTGACATCACAAGGAAGTGGAGCTCGCGTTCTGTAAAATAAATCAGAGCGGCTTACCTTATAGATGCCCTCAACCAAGCGCAGGTCATTTTTTCCGGTGAGTTCGACTCCACACTCCACAAAATGCTCAGCCAAGAGCAAAGAAAAGGAATTGAAAGCGTAGCTGACGATGGGCAGAACGGACACCGGATCTCCTCTTGCCAACCTGCAAAACAAATTAGACCAACAGCAGTTATGAACGTTGAACCAGGAGGCACAAATCAGATGACACGTACTAAATGTATGGACAAAAAATGAAAAGTCACTCCCTTGAAACCGAAACAAACAGCTAAAGAAATTCTACATTTGCATTTAACGTGGAACTCCAGAACTCATCAAGTCGCTTGTCATGTGATGGGCCTGGCACTGCCTGCTGGACTCTTATTCACACCAAGAGCGCAGTAGTCAGGACTCCAATTCCCAGCATGCACCTTTTCTCTGCCTCAGTAAAATAAGTTTACAGGGTGCATATTGTGCCATGCACAGAGTACAGTCAAAGTCTGACATGCACGGGCAAATGCCACACGTCCCCATTCTCTGGTGCCATCATTAACAAGTCTAGCAGCCTGTCCTCAGAACTTCTGTGTGCCAGGCTACCGTGATAACCCAACAGCATCAAATTACACAGCAAATGCTGGACTTTAGCAGAGACACTCGCAATAAAAACTGTACGGCGCCACAGAAACAACTTTCAACTTCTAGCATGTTTAGGAAACAAACGACCACTCAAATGGGTGCTTTGGCGTATTGACAGGAGTGGCATACAGTAACTCACTGCTGGCTCAAGTACACACTGGGACTGCTGGTAGGCTGGCTGACAGGATATCACTGGAGCCTCCAGGAAGGAATACGAGTGCAGCTCAGAGCTCACCGGGCATCCGACTTACTGCCAGGTTGTTGTCGACCTATCTGGGCATGGCTACCCTTTATAGGCAAAACACAAAGAATTAAGATACAGATAAAGGGAAATGGGACTTTACGGACAAATTAAGGTTCAACTTGATTGACAAGCACTCAGTCCTACCCCCATAATTCTGACACTTCTTCTGAGGTGCCCTGCCCAAGTTTTTCATCCCAAACGCTTTTTATTTTGGCCGCCCATCTTAACCTGCAGTACTGATGACCTCAAGTTTATGGATTGTGAACAAAGAAAGAACCTAAAAGGAGGGGACATCCCACCAAAGTGCATGCTGGGTTAATGGACTTGGCAGTGATCCAAACTTAAACATTTCTATATACCCAGCTCTCTCTCTCTCTCTCTATACTGTATATTGTAATCTTTTTAGTTAGACATTAAAAGGTGTCATTTCACTACTCATATTATATAATCGGTGTTCAAAGTCCCAATCTGATTGTATGGGTGGTTACGCATGTGCTTGGTCTACCAGGCGGCAAACATCTGCCATGGTAAAGTATGCAACACACACACACAGACAGACAGACAAGACACACACACATAAAATCCTAAGCATAAAAAAGTGCAACAATCTTATGTCATGTTTTTGCCATACTTGCTTATTTTCATACATACACACACATACATATGTTTGGTATCATTCTTTTCAGAACATCCTCCGAGAGCAACTTCTCCCAACCACCCAGGTACAGTTTGGTGACCCACATGACGGAGCGCCGGGCCACAAGGCAAAAGTGAGAACTAAGAGGCTTGGGAACAAAACATCGACATTTGGGTCCACAGCCAGTAAACTCCCCAGACCAGGGGTGGCGAACTCCAGGACTCGAGTGCCACAGTGGCTGCCCATCTTCATTCTCACCAACTTCTTAATTAGTGACCCGATTTTGCTGCCGATTACTTCTTTTAATTCACTTGACTCAGGCGGCATAGTTGTTTCTTTTTCTTTAATTAGCAGCCAAGCAAAATGCGCCACCACATGACCAGCTCCCCTGTGCCCACAACACAGTATCTGAAATTAAAGAGAGGTGATGGTCTCGGTCAGGTTGATCTCTCAGGACACCAAAACATTTGGACATTGGTGCTCTTAGAAAGAACAGGAAAACAACAAGAGTGGCAGAACGAGAGCAGCAACAAGCCATGTTATTAAATAGCGACAAGATTTAACAGCAAGAATTGGCTTCTCATTAAGAAAGTGACTGGAGTGAAACTGGTTGGAGTTTGAAGCCCCAGTTTAGCTGGTCGTCTCATTTCTGCTTGGCTGTCATTTAATGAAGAAAGGAATCAACTCAGAGGGCCGAACTCTCCTAACAGGGCTATTGAAGTGATGGAGAAAAAGTTAATTAGCAGTGGAAACTGGGCACTGATTAGGAAAAGGGTTAGAATGAAAACCTGCACCAACTGCGGCCTTCCAGGCCTGGAGTTTGCCACCCCTGTCAAACTCCCAGACCTTAATGCCATTGAGAACGCAGGGGGACAAACAAAAACCCACCAATTCTGATTATGTAAGAATTGGTGGCTGCCATCAGTCAGGATTGGGCCCAGAAGTTGATTGCCAGACAGCATGCCAGGGTGAACTGCAGAGGCCAACACTGTAAATCTGGACTCTGTGCCACATAAACATCATGTCATTGTCCATAAAAGCCTTTGAAATTTCTGAACTGCTTATCATTCTACTTCAGTAGACCAGAGAAACATCGGACACAAAGATCTAAAAACATGGTGTTCACCAAGTCTGCTGCTTCCAGCACTTGGGTCATTCTTCAAAAACTTTGGGCCACGACTGCATTTTCTTAATCGTGACATAAGCAGTGACAAAAGTCTCAGGGCCTACAAGGGAAGGCTGGCATTGACACGTACATCACATCCAAAGGGGTCCACTTCAGTATCAGGTTTTTCCTATATGCTGTGTGGCACAGCCTCGGGCACATCTAGAGCTCGATACCCTACAGTAGGGGGACCAAGTGGGATGCCAAGTACAGACAATACGACTGTGGGGCTCAGGCACTGAATTTCTACCCCGTCATGGGCAAGCAACAGGAGAAATCAAATCTTTCCACATGTGCTTGAAGAGCAACTATGAAAGTTGGCGAGAGTTTTAAAATGTGTCACACAAAGCTCAAGTGCTAAAACTGCATCAGGGCAGCAGAGGATGCTTGCCATGCTGTCCCTACTGCGATTATGGTATGGTGTTCTTTTACAAGCCTCTGCCACACAACGTTTTTAGTTGTTAATAAAGACCAATTTGACGCTTCTGATTCGTTTGTCTTGGGGTAAACATAACGCTAAGGTGGTTAAGAATCAGGGGTCAAGTGAACATTAGTGAAATGAAGCTTTGGAATAACAGACGCCATCAGGACCTCTCGGAGGCTGACGACTGTGTGTTCATTCCACAAAGTGAAGGGAATTGAAACACAAGATCATGGAAATGGGGACTCTAGTGTGGAAGATAAACAGCAAACGGTGAATTCAGGGAGGACCAAGGCGAGGTGAGGAAGACAAAGGTGCGTGGCCTTGTGTTGTGTGTTAAAGGTCATGAGGCGGGCAGTCTGCGTGCATAACAGAGGATGTGATGTGAAAGAGAGTCTGCAGGAAGCAAGTTCAACGTTGGAGTCTACAAAGGGTGTGAAAGGGGAGCAGAACGCCGATGGAGGAGGAGGCGGAAATTGAGACGCTGGCAGCAGATTTGCTTTGAGAAAAAAAAAAAGTTCAGGAAAGTTCTGCTGCTTGGCATGACATGCCAAGTGCAAACTGAGCTGCAGGCCCAGCAGCGTTAGCAAAAGTCAGAGGGGTACGGTGGGAAGTGCCCCCCATTCTGACGTCTAAAGGAGCCTCTCTGTGTGAGGACTCGTAAGGGAATGAGAGATCACCGATGACAAAAGGGCACACAAAGCAAACCTGCAAAGAACAGGAGTGAGCGAGTGAAGGAGAAATTAAGAGAAAGTCTTTGTGGGGAGGAGAGAAAGTGATGGAGGTGCAGCCAAAGGCAGAGGATGATCAGATGAAAAGGGTACACCAAGATGGAGGGGGAAAGGACGAGGTGAAGAGGATGCCAAAGACGACGCAGGTGGAGGGGGGGGGGGATATCAAATGATATGAAGAGACACCTCACACGATACCTGGGGCTGCACAGAGTGGAGGACAAACATTTGGAGACAACCAGCTAACCAGGGCAAACTGGGAAAATGACCATTAAACCAGTGATGGAAATGAGTCTCCCACCTTCGTACCTTGTCAACCTTCAGACACGAGCACCGATTAAAATGTGTTCCCCTGTAATGAGCGACACCACCGCCAGACAGTTCAAGGGTGTTCTCTCTTACCCAGGGTAGTCCACCTCTCTAGAATAGTTAATGGAGCGGAGCAGCTGGTCGAGTTTGCGCAGACAGCCCTTCAGATCTCCTGTAGCCATCGGTACAACCAGTGGGTCGGCCAGGAAAGGTGCTCAGTGGGCCTGCGATCTGTCAAAAGAAAACCCGTAAATAGAAGAGCTGGCAAACGTACTGCATGTAATCGTCAAGCAGAGGCCATCGGTCAGGTCTGGATAAACCTTCATTTATTAAATAGACGAGCCTTAAGTGGGCACACCACTACAAAGTAAACAGACCACAGTGAGGTATCGGTGCCCACCTGCTGAAGATCAACTCCGCGTCTCAACCAGGCCACCGTCCGCCTGCCTGCCTGCACAGTACTTGTGTTATCGTCTCACAAGCACTGGATTACCTCGCAGCTCTAAACTGGCGAGTGGGTGTATGCCCCGTCGTGAACCGGCACCCCACGCTCAACGGATTCATTGCGTTCAGTAAACGTAGGAACAGAAAGGCAGAAAAAACGGTCTTTGGTGTCAGCCGTATCATCTGACGGTCCAGCGACGAGGCGCTATACAAAACACAGAACGCTGGACACATGGAGCCCTACCGGAATACCTGCAGAGTCACAAACAAACTACGACTGATGAGCAGAAAAGCGCCCATCTCACCACACCAGCTCAGTTGTAAATTTGCTTCCATGCGATTGATAGTCCGGTGATGGGGTCAACACTTTGCTATCAGGTGATGGCAAAAGGAGAGGATTTTAGTGGAGTGTCTGTGAAGACGCAAGTTCAAACAGAACGTCCGAAAAACTGACCGCAAGCTGCACAATGTGAGTCCTGTTACAGGCCTCGAGCCTACTCTTTTGGTGCAGTCGCCATCTAAATATCCTTCCAAAACCACTGGACACATGTCTAACAAGAGCAGGCCTAGAAATCGTTACACTGAACTGGGAGTCTCGCAGGAGCGGTCTGTGAAATAAGTCATTTATTTCCAATATACACTTAGGCACATAAACATAACTGACAGCTTCTAGAGCCCCTGCTGAATAGCAAAAGAAAAACTGAAGACGCACACCGAGACCTGTAAAGGACGACCTTGGCAGAGGCCCCCCCATAGCAGTCTGTCTGTGTGTCTGTGTACTTCATTAGGCCCAATGTGTTCAGGTTCAAATTCAATTCAATATGTTCACTTGACTCAACTCCCCGTTCCTTTCACTGCACATCTTTTTATAATTCTACATACAGTACGTTACTCAGTTTGAGTGCACGTCATTGTAAAGTACGATCCGTTGTACTGTAAACATGTCTTTGGAGGATTTCCCGCAGTATCACTGCAGTACCCTATGAACCATCCATACCCATGTTTTATTTGGGTGGTGGAGTTTAAAGACACCCCGTTAACGACACACACGACTCGGCAGACACCACCACCCCTTCCGTGGCCCAATGCCCTGCCTGGGGTCGCGAGTCAGAGGGTTAATAGCCCGGCTGACGAGCACAACGAACGAACGAACGTGCTAACCGTTTGTATCCGCGGTACATTAAAAGACAAAAAGGGGAATGCGACGAATTACATCGCTGGCGCTCAGTCACCGACATTCTCCCTGACAGTCAACCCTTAAAGCCTACGAAGATTTTGGCAGATTAGTACAACGGGTCGTGAAGTTCAAACCGCACGGGGCTCGATCCTCACTTTCTGTTCAAGTGACGACATTAAAGCGTTAAACATTACCAAAACAACAACATACACACAAACTCTGTTGCAGATAATTGTCTAGTAGTCCTAGTAAAGCCCCAGCCTACATACCCGCGGCTTGCTGCAGTCGGACTCCTTCTTCGGGCTTCTCGTCCCTCGAGCTTTGCCTTTTCGGTTTGTTTTTGCCGGCTTAACTGCTCAGTTGCCGCTAATTGGTGAAGTGGGCGTTAGAAATGGCGCGGGTTTCGCCTTCCGCACATTCGACACGGCTGGAAAAAAAAAGACTCAGTTTAGGGTGCAATGTTATTTATGAAATTCAATTCAGTATCATAACTGAATCCGATCAAATATTATATTAATTTTTTACTGTGCATTACTAGCTGGATGAGTTATCTGAGAAGAAAACGGGGGAACGAATTCTATTTACTTCAATTGCGGGTAGCGACATGTCTGTATAGTTACCCGATCTACGCATGCGCGCGAAACTGGTGGCGATAACGTCATCTGTTAAGACGTTCGAGAGTGAGACGCTCTGTTCGGCGGGTGGCAGAGGAAGTGACGGAAGAGGGCGGGGCTAGGGGCGTTAAACGTGCTTTGTTTACTGCCCCGCCCACCCGCTAGTTTTGCTCGACTGTTGCTGACCAAAGTGGCGGGCGGCTGTCAGCTTTGATGTGAGCGCTGCGAAAAGTGGCCGAGCCGGCGAGGGACCTTCGTGCGAGGAGCTTTTTGTTAAGACCTGACACTGAATCGTCGCGGCGGCGGCGGTGAAAGAACTACAGCGCTGAAGCGGTAGGTGGTGCGAACGAGAGCCGGCCTGATTGTCACTCCGTGCGGGCCTATCGCTGCTGGCCACCGGTTTGGGGAGCGAAGGAAGGCCGGAAGTTTGGCTTTTTTCGTGGAGGAGCGGAGGGAGGATTGCCCCAAGTGCTCTACCCCGACGTTGTCTCTTTTTTACTCCGGGACTGTCCTCCGTGACAATTTGTTCGCGGTGTCCAGTGACACAAGTTTGTGGCTCAATGTAAAGATGAAGTAAGCAGGCTCTCTGTGATAATTCGGCAATGCTTGGCATTAATTAGCGTTCTTATTGTGAAGGGCATCGGTTCGGCTTAAAGTTAACCGAACAATGGCAGCGGCCCCGGGGGACACCAGTGGTATTCCCATCAAGATGATGCCTTTATTGGCCGAGCAAACGGAAATGTCAAGTTGCCCACCCCTTCCACAGCTTGTTTTGTTTTGTTTTGTTTTCTGGAGTCCAGGATGGCTTTGGAATCTCCCTGGCAGAGCAGCAGCCTCCTCTGTGGTGTACAAAACTGAGCATGCGAAGCCCACCACAGCAGTGGTCCCACTGTCCCCACCTGGGCTCCTTGTGTGAGCAGATTGAGGGGTTACCCGGAGTGCTGATATTAAGGGGTGGGGGTGTTGTCTGCTCAGGTGTCCGTTATGTGTTAGAAGAATACGCGGACCTGATGTTTTATTAGCTTGTCCAGTTACTTTGGAGACTCTCTGAACAATGGCTGATATTTCTGAAAGTCTAAACTTCTGTTCATTTGAAATCCATTGTGGTGGCGTACAGAAGGAAATTACAAAACTGGACTCAATTACCAAATACTTGTGGGCCTCACTGTAAACTCAACAAAAATCTCAACTTTGGAATCCTTGACGACGGATTTAGACAAGTGCTGTGGGTGCCCTTAGTGTACGTTTCGGCTAATACATGCGAATGGAGGGCCGGGATTCCAGATCAGCACTTGGCTGATGTTGGGTTGATTTCCAAGTTCCAACCCGGATGACCACAGAAGTTCATTCTGATTGAGTGCCTTTGAAGGGGTCGTATGACGTGAAGCCCCCAATTTCATTCTGTCTTGGCCCCTTGAAGTGGAACAGCAAACGGGCACAGGAGTGTCGGGAGTCACGTTGCTTCTACTGGTGCCGTTGGCGCATTTAACAAAATCAGAAGCAGCTTGACAGCCTAAAGCTGGAGTTTAAGGGGCTGCACTTCACAAACGCATCTTTACTTGAAAACGAAAAGAACTCTTGAAAATGAGACCCCCTTGTGTGACGTGCTGAGGTGAACGTCCGTCTCGCCCTCCGCTGGTTCACTTGATTTGCTTGCCCTCAGCCTTTGGTCTTTAAATCTCCAAAGTGGACTAGCAATGGAGGTCCTTGTTTCAGGGGGTCTCCTCTCAGTTTATCTTTTTTCTGGAGGTTTCCTGCTCTTCCTCATCCAGGTGGGATTCTCGGTTATTCCGCACTCTTCCCACATCCCAAAGACCTGCTGGCAAAGTGTCTGCTGATAATTTCTGCCATGCCCTCGATGCCAGTCACTTGAATTAAATATTCCTGATAGTCTCCATCATCTGTAGTGTGCCCATCTTCACCACTGGTGCACAGAGGATGGCATAGCCCTGGCACCTCTGAATAATAAAAAGTGCTGCACTAGAACCCCATTTACAGACTGCAGAGGCTGCTGCACCGTCAAGACTGACCTTGACTTAGGACTCCATGCCAGGGTGTATTGCTGGATTTCTGGACTCCCTAACTCTGCATGACCAGGCTGGCAGCATCACCGTATAGCATGCCAATCCCCCTACTATGGCGCTGTGCTCAGACTCAGTCCCAACCCCATCATTAAATTGGCTGGTGGTGCCACCATTACAGTAACGAGGCCTCCCTGCTTACCCTGTGGTGCCAGGACAGCCTTCTGACCATAATGCCCACAGAAACTTGAGGAGGCAAAACTCGGACCTCCCTGCCTTTGACTTAGGGGGAGATGCAGCTTTACATTTACGTGTATTTGGTTAGCTGACACTTTTATCCAAAGCGACATACAAAGGAGGTGAACATAAACGCCAAGTCAACATCAGTGATGCTGTGGAGAGGATGAGCAGCTCCTGGGGTCCCCGCCACCGATGGACTGGAGCAGGCAGAAGACGTCGTGTCGCTGGTCAAGAAGGCTCACCTGAGCAAAGCTGTGACGTCCTGGTGTGGCACCTACTCGGCTCAAGGTGGAAAAGCACTGCAGGGGTGGTGAAGGTGGCACAGAACACGACTGGCACCCTGCAGTTCTATGTTTGGCACATGTACCACACACCTCCACAGGATGATGACAGAGCTTGGCCATCCTGCACCATCACTTTATTATCAGGGCTACTAGAGGGCACAGGAGCGCTGACACTGGCACTGCTTGATTTGGGGACACACACACACACACACACACTGCTAATAAGTGACACACACTGCGGTGACCCTGCTGAAGTGAGGCTTTGGAGTGAAAGCAAGTGCAGCCGCTTGTTGGCCTTGCCAGGAGTGCGCTGAAGTGACCACACCTGAGGGCCCCTCAATAAAATGCCAACTGATGGGGGCCAGCGAGGTAGCATGATGAGCATAGGTGCCACCCCAGTAGATCTGATTGAATGTCCTCATTGGCAGGTGGCTTTTGTGTTGCGTTTGTCTTGGACACGACTCGGGTGTCGTAATGAAGGACGGTGACAGACAGACAGGCGGGTGACCAGACGCCTCACACTCGTCATCGTCACGCTCTGATTCTGGTCACTGGCTTGACTTGAGACCACACAGCAGGTTGTCCCGTTGCAGAGGATGGCACAGTGGTTGGCTCTGAAGTGCTATACCAGTCTGTAAACGGCACCTGGGCACAGCACGGGTGTGACAGAGTAGTGGCCTTGTCCTTAGAAATATGGACAGGGACACAAAGCAGGAGGAGGGTGGTGACGGTCATGCTGGGTCTGGGCAAGTCCAAAGTTCAGGTGGGCAGCAGCTCCCAGATGGTCACTAAGCGACACCCGAGGTCATCCTCCTTAGACGAGGACTCTTTGGAGTTTCCTGTGGTGTCCCTCTGCCCGACCCGTTTCCACTGCGCCATTCAGGTGATGATTTGAGCGCATGGGATGGCAACTGGTCCTTGTGGTCCTCGTCCTGTGTGGCTCATTGCCTCATATGGCGAGAACCCTTTAGAAGAGCACCTGGCACGGGCCCTTTGTGGGTCACCGGGTGGCCAGTGTGAAGGTGGTCTCTCTCTGTGTAATCGGCTTTGCCTTTGCTGCCGTGTGCCCACCTGGCATGACATATCCGTCACCACCTCTGAGAAGGGCCGGGGGTCTCCGTCTGACACCTGCCCCTCAACTTGTCCTTTCTTTCTTTCTTTCTTTCTTTCTTTCCTGTCGCAGGTCTTCAGATGGGTCAGCTACTGTGGCGGGTGGCCAGAAACCAGCAGCTGCAGCAGGAGTTTGCCGAGCAGGGCTACCTGGTGCGGGAGCATGGCAGGAGGAGCACCGGCCAGGCCGATGCCATGCCCCCCCGCAGGCCTGCACCCGTCGGGATCGACCTCTACCAGCTGCTGAAGGCCAGGAAAGCCAAGGAGGAGCAAAGCTTCATCGACTTGGAGAGGCTGCCACCCGAGCTGAGCATCACCATCCTGTCCTACCTGAATGCCACCGATCTCTGCCTGGCATCGTGTGTGTGGCAGGACCTGGGCAACGACGAATACCTCTGGCAAGGGTAAGCGAGGCACGTTGGGAGTTCATGAAGCAGAGGGACAGAAAGGGGGTCTGGTGGGGATGACGAAGCAGGCGGTCACCCGGGCACAGGTGGCCTTCACTGCCCACTGCTCTTCAGGCAGACCACTACGGAGTGGCTTTTACAGTAGAGACCCACCCTTTAAATTTGTAAGCGAGGCTGGCACTGTTTGTCTTGTCTCTTCGTGCCAACTCAATATCCAGATGGCGTCATGCCGCTCATCACCAGAGGTTTAGTACGAGGGGGCTGGAAATGGAAATGTTTGCCATTTTGACTGTTTGTCACCTCGTGGCCACCCGAGTTGTGGGAGCGGGGGGTCCCTGGATGTGCAGTCATAGCCCTGAGGGGGCACCTCGCTGGCATCCGTCCAACTCTGAGGTAACAAAAGGGGGCCGAGGCGTGGATCTGTGGCACGTCTTCAACAGGAATGTACGGGACCACCAAAGGGCATGCCTGCCTCGTGCCCTATGCCAGCACTGTGCCCCACGTCTTTGCCTTTTGTGTTTTCAGCTTGTGCAAATCCACCTGGGGTCACTGCTCCATCTACAACGGGTGGTCTCCACCGGGCTTCTCCTACAGGAGGCTCTACATGCAGCTCGATGAAGGCAGCCTGACCTTTAATGCCAACCCACACGAGGCAAGTGCCACCTCGCCCACCGCGGCTCTCTACCTGAACGCGAGTGCACGCCTGAGTCTGACTTGTCATTGCTCTTCCAGGGAATGGACTACTTGGTGTCGAGGGGCATCCTGTTGGACCACCCTAAGGAGATGGCCAAGTTCATTTTCTACACCAGGACACTACACTGGAAGATGCTGCGCATTTATCTGGATGACCGGTAAAGCCCCTTAATGAGTGCCACCTGTGCTCACTGCCCCCTGCTGGCATGTGGCAGGTCTGCGGTATGGGGGTGTGGAGGGACTTTGTGTGCCAAGTATTGTGAGGGCCTCCCTACCACTGGCACTACCAGCTCTGGTGCCCCCTGTTGGCTCCACACGTTCCTACACCCCAGATGCTTCAGTAACACTCCAGTGCCATCCTTCAAGCCCCTGCCATTTGGGAATTGCTAGGAGATGCATGGCATCCTGCCAGTCTACACCTCTAAAAGGGCAAAGCAAGTCCTGCATTCACCTGGCACCCTGTACTAGCCTAGGGCACTGCCAACTTTAGATGATGCCCCTTGATTTTACTGCAAGGGATTGGGGATCCCTGGCATCAGCAGGTGGCCTTGGAGAACATTTCAAGTTGTCCTTCCAATGTACCCCTCACATAAGCGGGTAAACCCTGCCCCCTTGCAGTGCCCTTCATCTTGTGCTGGCATCCGAATCAACACCCCTAGTGCCACCCTTTCATCACAGCGTTGCTGCCCACAGTGCCCAAGATCTGTGGAAGCCACCACGAAGGTTGAGGAAATTGACAAAGGGATCGAGGTGCCCACAAGCAGTGGATGCCCTCACATCCATACCAGGGCAGGGAGAGGTGAGGAGGACTGGCTATGCCACCTGTAGGTGCACCCTAGCGGTGACGACAGTTCTGCTTCGACACCCGGTCCATCGGGGCTCTTGCAGCAGGTGCCACTGTGTCTCTGAGCAGTATCTGCCAGGGCTCTTGGACACTAGTGAACCCTGGTCATGCCAGCCTTGGCGATCGTGATGGGTGTCCAGCCACCTGTGCTCGCCCCCTGGCCTGGCCAGTTGTCATCTGAATGACGGGGTGTGGACGATGGCGAATGCCACCCTACAATCTCATTGGCCTCCCCATGTCGGTAGATGGCGTCCACCAAATGTAAGACCATCTTGGGAGTTGCTGACCACCCAGGCGAGTGACATGGTGACAGAATGGGCCATCTGGGTGGCAGCGGTGGGTGGTCACCTGGCATCGGGGCTGCGCTCGGGTGGCGTCGTTTGACCTTGTCTTTCTTGTCCTTTTGTCCAGGAGGGACGTGCTGGACGAGCTGGTGACCCTTCACAACTTCAGCGACCAGTTCCTGCCCAACGCTCTACGCGAGTTTTTCCGCCACATCCATGCCCCCGAGGAGCGTGGCGAGTACCTCGAGACGCTCATCACCAAATTCTCGCACAGGTTCTGTACTTGCAACCCGACGCTGGTGAGGGAGCTCCACCTGAGCCCAGGTAAGCCAGCACTTGGCATGCGGGAGTTTGCTTGTGGTGTGGCACAGTGCTTGGCGTTGCTGTCTCCCATCCCCAGGTGCCACCTATGCTCTTCCTCCCGTGCCCCGGGGGCCGATCAGCAGCTCTCCTTTATCCCTGTGTGGACTCTGAGGACTGGCACTTGCGCCTGGGCTGCTCTGCCCATAATGCCTTGCCACCAGGATGGCACCCACTCAGCCCTTTTGATTTAGAGCCCCCGTGAGGCCTGCCCTCCGCGGCGGTGGTGTTGTAGTTCCACTGGTCCCCTGCTACGGGGCACCACAGTCTGTTTAACAAACTGGGGGGGGACGCACACCTGGCAGGCTGGCACTGTTGCAGGTTTGGCCCTGCTCAGTTACTGAGGTTTTTGGACCGTGGGGGTCGACTTTGCCACAAGTAGGGTGGCACCTGAGGCTGAGGACCCGGGGAGCGGGCAGCTTTTTGGGGGGTTGGGGGTTTGCCAAGTTCGCTCCTGCATTTTTCTAACCTTGGCATTTAGAGTGCACTCTTTGCCATTTACGCCTGTCTGTCTGTCTGTCTGTGCCCACCCTGCAGATGCCGTCTACGTGCTTTGCTACTCGCTGATCCTGCTGTCCATCGACCTCTCCAGCCCGCACGTCAAGAACAAAATGTCTAAGAGGGAGTTCATCCGCAACACGCGGCGCGCTGCCCACAACATCAGCGAGGACTTTGTGGGCCACCTGTACGACAACATCTACCTGGTCGGCCATGTGGCCGCGTAGAGGCGGGCGAGGAGGGCACAGGCCGTGTAAATACTGATTTTATTGTGAAGGATTTTAACTAAAGCTTTGCTATTCTCACACCGCCTCTGCCCTCTCAATCGCCTGCCGTCACCCTGCCCGACCTTAGCGGGGATGCTTCAGCACAGCAGAAATGGGCATGGAGTCGCCTGGCCCCTTACCAACATGCCCGACGAGGCACATTCATTGTGGAGTTGAAATTGGCTGTGTGCCCGGCCCTGTCCTGCTACCCCATCTCCCCCTGGTTCAATGTGTGACTGCCATGCCATCCATTCCAATGGGCAGCAAGCAGAAAAGCTGGAGGAAGTTCTGGAAAGGTCAACAGAGCCCAAACATAAACACCTCTGCCTGCTCCTTTGTGGGTGGCACGGTGGCTGGCATCACCATTCCCATGTCCATGCTGAGTGACCGGCTGCGCTCAGACTGGAACTGGAGTCCCCTCAAAGCCACCTTTACTGAGCTGACCACACGGTCATCATGTCTCCAAGTGGCCCCCCATGGGTGTGAGTGGCAGGGCCGAGTCCAAGGGGTGTGCCCGTTGTGTCCATGACTTGTGATCGGCTTCTCCATGTAAGTTAGAGCCGTTGCACAGACCTGATGGGGTGTCCCTTATCAGGTGTGGCTCGGGGTCAAAGGTCAGTGCCCTGAGAAGGCGACGCCAGGTGGGTGGCTGCCCAAGGACCCCCAATGACTTCTGCCTCAGTGGGCTGCAGGTGTATCGAGGTGTGTGGGTATGGCAGTGCCCATCTCTGGCAGGGTGGGCCACCCTTCTACAGTCCTCCCCATGCAGTGCTCTGCATTCAACTTGATTTAAAGGGGGCAAGCAGGCCTTCCTGGTTTGGTGGGCACACGCCCAGTTAGCCACATGTCATTCAGGGTGCAATGGGGGAGTCCATCCTGAGGGGGCGTCATGTGCCCCCTTGTGATTGTAGCTGCGGGATAAGGGGTAGGGCCACCTTATCTCCAGGGGTCCGGGTTCAAGTCTTGTCTGAGGACCCCAGAGGTCGCTTATCTTAACTGAGAGTCACAGCGCCCCCCCAGTGGACTGGCATACCAGCTGCTTGAGCCCAATGTGAGTGTGACGACAACACCGGGGTCCCCAAGCTGACTTGTTACATGGCCAGGCCCACCTAGGGTGGAGGGTCCTCCTGGAGTGGTCGTGGCACACGGGGTTGGTCCCCTGCCATATGTCCACCACGCCACTGCCTGATGGATGCCAGTCTTCATGCTGATGATTTCTGATTTCATAAATCACTTTGGAGCTCAGTACATTAAGAGCGGTGGCCATCGGGGGCACCCTAATCAAGATGAGCCACCTCTGGGGACAATGCCCCACGTGTGCAGGGAATGGGCATCCCAAACATGGGCCAGTGGATGGAAGCAGCACTGCTGCCAGTGGGCACCAATGAGCAGCACAACTTGGGCCAGAGCCTGTGCCGTCATCATCAGAGTGGCATGGCGTGACTTTGAGCCACCCATCTGTTTTCAAAAGGGTGGCAGTATTAGGAGCAAGGCTCTGTATGTGGTGCCAGGCCCTTGCAGGGCACACACCCTCGCAGCATGGCGCACTATAAGGAGATATGTTATGCTGTGCCACCCTAGTCAGTGTCAAGTGAAAATGTGTGGCTGGCATGGGACACTGACATCATCACTAGCATTCATGGGAGGACCAGGGTGCAAGTCCAAGGCCCACCATAGCGAACATGAGGGTGGGCACGGTGGACAATGGAATGGCTCTGGGAACTGGGGTGAATGTGCTGTTGTCCTTCATTGTCCAGTCACAATGATAAAAGGGTGGGACACTGCAGTCCACGGGTCGGTGTGCCCGATGGTCACCTCGCAGTCTTCAGTGTAATAAAGCTGGCCATGGGGGATGTCGGGGGGGCTTCTAAATCTTCTGAGAGCTCGAATGACCGAAAGGTGAGGTAAACCTTTAATGGAGTGCATCGTGCCAACTTGGGGGGGGGCACCTTGAAGGCTGACCACAAGCCCCTCTTCTGTGTCACGACTGTTCTGAAGCCGAGCAAGGGGACCGAAACGGCTGCCGTGGTGACCGAGGAGAAGCGACAGGTGGCCGCTGTGCAGCACCGGGGCAGGCCAGCAGGGGGAGCTCCGCGCAGGCGCCGTCACGCAGCATTGATTGACAGGAATGGTGCCGCCCACCACGTGACAAGCGCCAGATATGGCACTCAACTACTGGAGGTGCGGAGTGACAGATAAACAGATATGTGAAGGGCACTACATAAAAGTAGGGGGTGACTATGGGATGAAGGGGCAGCTGCGAAAGGCACTGGACACGTGAAAGGCGCCATTTAAGGACAGAAAAACGGACACGTGACGTGAAAGGCGCCATAGCAAAGACATGAAGAAGTCGGACGTGAAGGCGGAATTGGCGGTCATCTGCGAAAGGCGCTATATGATAGATTGAGAGAGACTGTGAAAGGCGCTATATAACAGGTAGAGAGATGAAGTTGTAGATTGGTGTGCAGAATTTTAGTCTGGACGACTGGGATCAAATGACAGACAAACAGATATGTGAAAGGCGCTATATGACAGATTGCGAGAGACTGTGAAAGGCGCTATATAACGAAGAGAGCTTTTAACTGTGCGCGTCCCACGGGACTCTCGTGTTTCTTTCTTTTCTTTCTGACTGAGCGGCGCGGTTGTTTGTCCGCCGAGTGTCCGTCCGGATGGCTCGTTCGAAATGGCGTAAGATGGCGCTTTACGTGGCTCCGGTGTTTTGTCAATGGAGAAGTCCAAGGACACTTTTTGTTTGTTTGTTTGTTTGTTTGTTTGTTTGTTTGTTCGCTCCTTTTAATTGAGATACACGAGCACTTTCGTTCAGTTACATTTTTTTCTTCTACGTCTTTTTATTTTCAGTTTGTGTTCGTTTTTAATCCACTGATGACGGTTTAAGGGTCCGCACATGTGGATGGCGGCCTCTTTTATCGTTAAAGTTTACAAGGGGAACAAACAAAAAGTCTTCGGAATTCTTCAAACGTAAAGCCGTCCGGGTCTTCGGGTAACGGCGGGCAGAAACGCAAAAGACGCTCCGCTTCTTCGCAGCCCAGGGTCGAACGAAGTCCTCGGGGGTCTCCCATCATCTCCTGTTGAGAAGCCCCCGTTCTCCTCCATACATTTATGTCACCTGACACCCGATGAAGACAAAACGTCACGCGGGGTCCTCAACCTTCTTTCCTTTTCATCGCTTCACACACACACACACTTAGAACAAAACGGGCCTTTCGCGGTGATGCCCTTTTCTTTCATTTTTTTTTTTATTTTTTATGTACGTAATTGACTTGGGAAGTTCCGGTGGGCTCCTCGCGCAGCCCACCACACCACAGGCTCAGTTCGCGTTTTCTGGTTCATAATGGCCGCTTGTGCTGAGTTGACCTCAGTCCTCTCCAAATCCCGGACTTTGAGGTGCGGGGCGCTATAAAGGCCGTGGCAGGTAAGCCCGGGCGATGCGCCGCTCCATCTGATTGATTGATTGATTGAGGGACCTTCTTCTTTCCAAAGGCCTTCCCCTTCACGGCCCCCATTTTAATTTCCTCGCTAGGCCGACGTGATTAGAAAGCTTCAAGAAAGAACATAAAGAAGGAGCAGAGAAGCCTCATCTCGGGCAGCACATCAAAGTGCCCTTTAAATGGCTTATAAAATGGCAAACATTAAACCGTCAGGTGACACCCCTGGGCAGATGGCGGGCGCGCTGAAAGTGAACTTGAAACGGCCGCCGCGTTGGTCTTCGTGATGTTCTCGTCGCGGACGCGCGTGCTGAATCCGGGTGAACAGAGTGGGCGGAGTGGGAGTGAACAATGCGCGTTGTGTGCGCGAGCGAGGCGGGGCGGGCGAGGCGCGCGGCCGCTGTTTAGACTGCGCTGTCACTCGCGGTGTCTCCATTCATAATCTGCTATGTAATCCAGAAACACTCGCTGGAGGGGGCGCCTCTGTTTGTTTAATTGTTTCCTGAAGTCCCCCAACAACTACCGTCTGCACTTCATTGGCTAATCCACCTCTACACGGGCCAGCCATTCCGAGACGCCATCGCTGTTTGGCTTGGCCTCCTTCCTCGGCCATACATCACGGCCATCAAAGCGCGACCGACCCTGGCAGACCCCCCCCAAACCCCCCTACACACACGCACACACCCTCCCTTGGCCCGGCGTTTTTGCCTGTTGGCTCCGTGTCTTTTCTGGCAACAGCTGTTTTCGCTGTCGCCTTGCCGGTCGGCTTTCGTTTTTATCGCTAGCAGGCCGGCAATGGATGCGCGTCAGCGCTCAGCTATGTGGCCCATCGGAGAGCCGCGCCTGGCAGTGGAAACGCGAGCAACTGTGGCGAGGCGCCGCTGCGATTGGCATGGCGAGAGCGCGCAGCGGCAGAGACCACCTGACCCCCTCCAGACCGATAACTACAAAGATGAATAACGTCACGAAAAACCCGGCGAGGCTATTATTATTATTATTATTATTATGATTGTTATTATATGATTCTCAGGCGCCACTCTCGTGCGTCTCTTCCAGCGTTCCTGTGAGATTCCATCAGATTTTCGCTTTTCTTGATTAAAGTAAAAACCCTTGGTGTGAGTTGTCCACATTTACACGGCTGTGGTTTTCGGTTTCACGTTACTTCTCGTGAAACGAACGAAAGAAAGAAAGAAAGAAAGAAAGAAAGAAAGAAAGAAAGAAAGAAAGAAAGAA